>PVJA010008717.1:0-63445 GCA_004027025.1 Myocastor coypus
TTTTTTTTTTTTTTTACTTCAGAGGTTATTTCCGGTCTGTTTTCTCTATACTTTTCTGCAGTTTTTTTTTCCACTTCAGATTCTATTAATTCATGCATTTTTTATTACTTGAGATGTTATCTATGAGATGAGTTCCTCTATACATTTCTGCACTTGTGTGTCTACCTCAGATGCTACCAATGCAGAGATTTTAGCTGTGTGATTCCCATTTTCTTCCATGGTAGCATCTCCTGTATTTGTTCTGTGTGGGCTCAGTACCTGAGGTTGAATTTTGCTCCTTCTCTTTGTCACTTTGTATGACCTCTGCACTTTGGTGAAGTTATGTCATTAGAGCCTATTGAAATTTGGCTCCGTATCCACCAATCTTGATCCCATCTTGATGTGCTTGGATGGGTCTGGCTGCTTTGTTCAGCTTATTCCTGCTGCAGCTTGGCGCAGGTCTAGTTGGTCAGCGTGGGCGGGCGGGGGCAAAGTTTCAGTGGCTTGTTTAACTGTTTTAATGAAGACTTACATTTTTTAGAGAAGCATCTCATGATATACAAGTAAATGTGGCTCTAATTTACAGTAGCATCTCAGGAGCCACGGTGTTAAACTGAATGTCTTGTACTTTGGAGAAATTAGCACATCATTCCATAAACTTCGATAATAATTAAAGAAGTATACATATCAAATTCCTAAATGTGCATATTTCCGTATTTGCTCTTACTAAAAGAAGACGTCCTTAATGTTCCATTTTGAGTGATCCAGTTAACAAAAACTTATGAAATGTTAATGTTTTAAGGAACTGTGTTAGATCATTAAACCCTCAGAAGATTGGGTTGGCTGAAGTCCCAAGAGTAAAAAAGAAAAATATGTACTTGGAAAATGTTCTACTTAAATCACAATGGACCATTGCCTCTTCCCAGTGTTGATACGGTAAGATAGCAAGCAAGCCACTAATGGACTGGTTTCTCTTCTCAAGAATGATGTCATATTCTGGGCTCAGCCTCAACTTCTGTTGTCAGGTATGTGGTGGCTGCACTAGCTAAATCAAGTTTGTTGAGAGGGAGCTTAGCTCCAGCGATAACATCAATCCTTTATACTGTGACAAACACACCTTGTGTCACATTAATAGAGTATCACATTAATAGAATTGCTTAGTCCCTCCTATTATGTTGTGCTCACTGTTGTCCACTAGCATATGGTATGGTTTTACCTTCTTGCATATATTCTTGAGATAATACTGGACATAGTTTCTTCTGACTGAGGTCCTTGTTCTTAGTCTTTCACTTACTCTTCCCTGATCTTAACCAATGGGTCAGGCCATTGACACTTCTCTTTTCATATTGAGCTGCCCACCAGCTATGCTGCTTAGGTCTACCCCTCACATTACTTTCCTTCATTGATATATTTCAAAGCAGCCCCAGCAACCCCTCCCCTTCTTTGACTTTTATCCGTATTCTATCTCTATTCCACTGTGAACTGAAATAGGCCTTCTTTTTCTTCTGACTTTTTCCTACCTTCTTATAAAGGACCCCACTTTGGTCATAGTCGTGAGCTAAGAAAGAAATAGTAGTGACGTAGCAAGTGGATGACATGAATTTGAGACCACATGCTGCTCAAATTTATTTGTGCTTTCTAGCCCAGTTGATACTGCATGTTGAGTGTACCATTTTATTCTTACAATTCTGGGCCTGATGAATCTTATGACATGGTCAGCCTCTTATAACCCAGTTTATAATGACAATTATATTTGTCTCATCACGGGATAACACAATCAGGTGTGCCATCTTTACAAATCCAAGTAGTCCTCAAGATTTTTTTTTTTTTTGATACAGGGTCTTCCTACAATATCAGATACCTTACACTTAACATGAAACTGGTATTTTCAATCAATCATTGATGTTCTAATAAATCCCTATAGCCACATATTGTAATTTGTCTCAAAATATGTGGATAAGGGTGTGATTCTAGGATTAATGTACTGGATAATAGAAGCTGCATCCTAGGTTTGGGCAACACAAATCGATAGGCTTCCAGCCTGGGTGGAATAAAAAAGAAGAGTTAGGCACACTTGTTGATGCTGCTGCTGCTGCTGCTGCCGCCTGTGGTCTTCTGCCTGCCCTGTGATAGCATGGATTATTTCTCCTCTACAATGCCTCTCTGTCATGCCACACTGACCTGGAGTGAGCTAGTTATGAGCAGAAATGTCTACAAACTGTGAGCTGAAAAAAATCTTTTCCCCTTTTAATCTGTGAGTGTCCGTTACTTTGTCCCCACATTGAGAAAAGTAATTAAAGCAGGTATTGTGCCAAATATCAAATACGGTGGAAAATATGAATCCTTCAACCCAGTAGACCCACTAGAAGCCAAATCTTGACTGTATTAGTCAGGTTTTAGCAGAGGAACAGATATAATACAAGGGACAGATACAATGCAAGATGTACAAATGTCTAAGAAATTACAAGATTGGCTTATGGTGGTCAGCCAGAGTCGGATGAGGAAGCAGGCACAGGGCATCTGCACAGCCAAGACTGATGGATTCAGTCCCAAGATCTGAAGCTCATGCAGTGTTCCATGCAAGTCTCTTTCAGTCAGCCAATATGTCAGCCACAGAAGACTAAGAAATCTGTGACAAAAAGCTGAAGGAATCAAAGCAGGAGTCCAAAGAGTCTGAGCTAGAAGCCAGAAGATGAAGTCCAAGCTGACTACAAAGACTAGTCCTTCCCCAACTTTTTATATATCCCTTGTGTGCTGAGTCACTCTGGGGCAGGTCCTCCCTAACCCACAGGGTGTGGCCCCCACAGCCCAGGGTGTAAAACTCCTGAGTCAATCCAGCAGATGTGACACCATGTGTGGACCACTACAGCCCCCATCTACTCCAAGCCCTCTACGTGGCCCTTATCGCAGGGAGGTTATCATCATGTCAGTTTCCCAGGAGTCAGTGTCAATTCTGAAACTATGGACTTTGCTCAGTAGTCCTAACCTATTCGATTTTCCTTAGCATATGCTTATCTTTAAAAATAACTGCAGATCTTTTTGGATAAGAACTAGAGAAACCATTTCTGTAGCATGTGGAAGCATCTCTTCTTCTTAGCATCCTGCCTATCCTTCAGTAAATGGTTCTTGTTGTTTTTGATATATGTCTCACCCAGTTCCCCAGACCAGCCTTCAAACTCCTGGGCTCACAGGGTCTCCTCACCTCCACTTTCAAGTGCTGGCACTAGAGTCATGCACCACCACACGTGGCTAGTAAGCAAGATGTAAGACCTCCCCACCTGTCAGCTGCCTCAGGTGCAGAAAGCTTGGCAAGTTTCATGAGTGTTTAGTTGGGAAGATGAAATCAGCTTTTTAATTGTCTATCCTTATTTATTTATGTTTAATAGATAGAGGACTATTTTATTAGGTGCCTAAATATCTTTCCTTTAGGGATATTGTGTTTCACCGGCAATCTTACAGCTCTTTGTGTGTCAGATCATTCCAGTTAATGCTTCAACTTTGATACTCATTACAATCCTTTTATCTACTTGAATATGATACCTACAGACTTATTCCCAGTCTCGTATTTTTGAATCTTATCATCCTTATTGTTATCATGAAATCTAGCCTCATATAGGCATCTCTCAATATTAAGATTACAAGAAAGACGCACCATTAGCCTCAGTGATGCTATCCATCCCAGCAATATACTGCTTTGGTAAATAGGAAAACATCTATATCTTGCCATGGTATACAGTCATGATTTGTTTTCAAGATTCACAGAGTGTATTTATATTTAAGTTACCTAGAGTTCTCTGGAAAGGCAAATACACAGAATGGAAGGACTGGAGGCAGACAGAGAAAAAGAGTGATAGAGACACTGAGAAAATGAGGAGGAGGAAGAGGAGAACAAGAAAAAGGAGGAGGAGAAAGAAAAAGAAGTGGGAGAAGAAAAAGAAAAAAGAGAATAAGAGTAGAGGTGAGGAGGGATGTTTTAGTTACTTTTGTCATTGCTGACACAAAATACCCAACACTCAAGGTTAAGGAACAAAAGGTTTATTGTAGCTTACAGATTGTAGAGGTTTCAGGACATAGTAGGGGGCTCTAAGCCACGAAGTTCATCACAGAGAACCCGATTATGTAGGGTAAAGGCAACAAAGCAGCAAGGTAGTAAAGAAGCAGCTAGCATGCGACAATAGCAGCCCTCTTTATTTCTCTTACATGCTATCCAGGATACTCACCTTAAGGGAGGAAGATACACATACCCAGGGTGGGCACCCTTAATCCTAGTATCGCACCATGAATGAATCCAGCACCACACTCTTGTTGCAGAGTCACACACCAGATCCATCCAGCTCCAAAAATCCCTGACTATGATCTTATGAAGCTTTGAGAAGACATTTATATATGTCATAACAAGGAAGAATAGACAGAGAAAGGAGGGAAGAGCAGGAAGAGGGATGAAGTGGGAAAGAGAAAAAGACAACTGTAGAGTGTAGCAATCTCAAACTTGCAGGGCAGGCCAGCCTCCAGCATTCTGATGACCCAAGGCAGAGTGGGAGCTGGAGCTCCATCAGTCTAAAAGGCAATCTCTGGGTAGAAAGAGCTCTACCATAATTACAGCCTTCAGTTAATTGAGTGATGCTTATCCACACTATGGAGGATAGTCTGCTTTGAGATATTAATTTTATCTTTTTAAAATAGGCCTTCATGACTACATCTTGTGTGCATTTGCACAAATAACCATGACACACAAATCCACTATATCATGCCTATTTCGCTAAGACCATGGAGCCCATCTTCTGCCTTTTTTCATAGCAATTCCAGCATTTATAGCCCATTTAGTATAAGCTATAACTTTCAATTGACTTCTAAGTTTGATCCTAGCAGTATCTTAATATTACCATCTGGATCTTTGAAAAAAATGTTAAATCTTAAAACCCTAACAGTATTTCTACACCAGTGAGCTTTCCTTTTTCCAATATTATTTTCTGTTCTTCCTTGAATTAGCATCCTAATGATTTAGTCCTGTCAAATGTCCTTCAGCAATCTAAGAGTGCTTTCTGGCTAAGTTCTATAGCTTTTCCCGAGTTTTTCACGTTATCTCCTCTTACGCTATGTGACAGTCACTTAATTTTTCAACCTAATTAGCTTTAGAGACACATAAGATTAGTAAAACCCATTTCTGAGTGTATTCATGAGGGTGTCTCAGTAGGTCCTAGGGCATGATTCTGTGGAGTAAAACTGACCCTTTGTTTCTTCCTGTCTGCTTCTTTTCCCCTATGTTCGGCTTCCTGGTCACAAAAGTGAGCAGCTTGTCGCACCCCTTTGGCCATGATGCTCCTACCTTGCAGCCAGCTACTCATGAGGTGAAACCCAGGAAATCATGATTGAAATTACAGTTGTGGGTGTCAGGTATTATCCTATGCAATGATCAGGCTGATACAGCAAACCCAACACATCACTACCCCATCATCATATAGTCTTGGGTATTTATCCTATGGACACAGGGGAGTTGGGAGTACCTCTCCGTGTAAGTGGAACCTAGAAGTATGTCTATAAAACTCATGTCAGTGTTCTATTCTTTTTTACAGCTCAAATCTTGACTGAGCAAATGTGCACTGACTGAGAATTTACCCTTGCTAGGGGCAAGGTTTCTCTAATGCTTAATTACTGATCTGGTACTCAGTTTCTGTTTGGAGAGTTTTGTGGTTTTGTTTGTTCATGGTTTTTATTTTACCCTACAAGTACAGGAGGTGAAAGTTTTTTCTGCTATCAAGAAGCCCTCTGGTTTTTACACTTAAACTTTTATTGCTAACCACTTCTCCTTTGCTGTTTTTCTAAAACTTTGAGTCCAGCAACAGTCATCCAGTGCTATTATACTTACAATTATTTCTCTCATATTTTTCATGTAATTAAAATACCGCATTTGCTAGAGCACTTTCTTGCACCAGTGTAATCTCTCAGTTTCACACTAATGTGAGTTTTAAGACTGACATTGTTGCCTTACATCAATAGCTACAAGTGGTCATATATAGCCAGGAGCAAGGTGTTTGGCAATGTCTACTTCCTTAACCTCTTCCTACCGTCTGTCTTCATGTACTCCACATCAATATTGGATGACATAAGGGTACAATACGAACAGGTGATTCGTATGCACAGCTCTACAGATTAGCCCTTCAGGACGAAGGGAGAAAGCAGAGTTTTATATGGGGAAAAACTAGGACGTGACATTGACATTCTAACAAAAGGCTTCAGCCAATTCCATGATGTTGACAGACTGTCAGAATTCTCCTATATTTGAGAGAAGTGGCTGGGCCATTTCTACGCTCTCAATACATCCCATAAAGCAAACATAAACTTAGAAAGAGTAATATCCTTTAACCAAGAGTCATGCACTGTCGGCTAAAAATATACCCAACATTTAGCAGAATAAATTCTTAATCTTTTAAAAAATCTGGGAAGTACATCACAGGATCCACTGCAAATATTCATATGCACTCTACCTGTTAGCTTCTAAGATTTAAAAATGTTGAACGTATTCTTCCTTCATTTTGATCATATTTGAATATAATCAAAGTAATATTTCTTGAAAGCCTGCTATATTGTACTAAAACGCAAACAAGGTCTGCATAGTGTTGAATGTCTGTAGAGCATAACACAAAGCTAGACAGCAAAAACTAAAGAATTGGATAGAGATTTATGAAAAAGATTCTTTTCTCTTTTTCTCTTATTGGTGGGAGAAGATATCCAACCAAAATATCCAATATCCAAAAATTAAGGAAGGTAAAGTTTATTTAGATCACAGTTTGTGGAAGTTTTAGTTCATAATAGCTGGTTTCAAGGCAGGATGACACAGTGGAAATAGTCCAAAGTGGCAGAAGACAGCAAACGCAACCATAGCAAAAAGAGCGGAAGCAAGCCTCGTTGTGTTATTTATATTGTAAGCATGCTATCCCCCTGCCTAGGGAAAATGTACCACTCACACAACCTCAGTACCCTCCTTGTGGACATGGTAAGGATATTTGCAAAGTGAGGACTTGCCTCCCTGCTGAGTCTCTTCATCAAACTTCTCAAATCCTAAGTTGACACATTATATCAGCCATTACAGATTCTGTTGCTTTGAGGTTTTTATTTTAAAGACAACAAAACATAAGAAACACTAAAAATGATGCCGAATTACAAAACAAGAAAATAAGAAATCAACAATGGTTGTTATATTGCATATCGTTCGTTATCATCAAAGTAGTTTTTTAGATTCCTAGACATAAGCATGTAAAATTGGTCAAGGAAAGCACTAACTATTCCACACAATTAGATCAAAAGAAGTTAGTGGTACATCACTCCAGTGATGTATGTGCACCCATGTTCACAGCAGGACAATTTGTCATCTTGGGAACAACCCAAATGTCCATCAGCTGCAGAATGGATAAAAAAAAAGATGTGATATTTTTATATCATGGAGAATTACGTAGCTATAAAGATAAATTCGAGGCTCTTACAGGTAAATGGAGGCAACTACAACTATAACCGTAAGTGAAATAAGTCAGACCCACATGTGTAAAAATCATAATGTCTCCCTAGTGTAAGAAACTGAGAGTAAATAAAATTCAAAATGTCCAATGGATATTGTTAAATGGTTTGAATGGTTTTTTTTTGTTTGTTTGTTTTGTTTTTTGTTTTTTGTTTTTTTTTTTGTCTTTTTGAGACAGAGTCTCGCTATGCAGTTGAGGCTGGTCCTGAGCTCACTTTTGTAGCCCAGGCTGGTCTCGAACTCGCACCGATCCTCCTGCCTCAGCCTCCCGAGTGCTGGGATTACAGGCGTGAGCCACCACGCCCAGCCTGTTTCAATGTTTTAAAGTCAGTCTAGTGATGACTTGTGAACATGAGAAAATATCTCACCAAAGGAGCAACAATGACCTAGAGAAAAGAAACAAATTTTGAATTTACTTCAAATTTGAATTTGAATTTTGAATTTACATAAACTCCTTTAGTCCTGTTTAATTTTTATGATTAAGTTTGTAAGCACATAGTATCTTAAGGAAATGGATGTCACCAGGACATGGTCTGTCATTTATTTTGATATGTGCAGCATCTGGCTCAGATAAGTGTTAAGTACTGGATCGGTCAATGAGGAAGACAAGGCTCAAAGAGATTACATAAGTCGTTCATAGTGATGTGCCTAGTTACTGTCAGAGTTAGAATATTAAGCCATGTCTGTAGATTTCTAAAACCTATGTCTTCTCAACACCACAATGAATGGAAGGAGCTAAGTAAAGCATTTCAATAATCTGCCTTATAGTATGGATATAATTTATTACTTGATCAACTTTCTCTGATTGAGGTACAGATCTTTCTCCTTGAGACACAAGAATGACAGGTGCATCACATGTTTGCCACACAGCAATAAACCTCTCGCAGTATTATTGGAGACATACATCCTCCTAGACTCCTAGACAATATGATAATTTCAAAACACGTTAGTAGTACATTTGCAATAATTAATACAATGCATATTGTTGTCCTTGTAGCAGTTATACAGAGCAGGGGGTGTAGATGTGATAAATTTTATGATCAATATTGATAAAAAAATTTCTTCTCTTTAAACAAAGAGAAAGTAGTTGTATACATAGAACAATGTTCCATAATTGCAGTTGGTTACTGGTGAAATTAGCAATATTCCGAGTTGTTGATTTAAGCCTTTTACAGCTCAGCATACTAATCTAGCTTTACACTTTATGCCTAGTTGTTATACTTTTCTGCTTGGTGGTTAAGGGAAAGTTAAAGGAATACCTTTATAACAAAACATGTAACATTTTTATCTTTCAAGGTCAGTCAAATCCCCTTAGGATTAACTTTTAAACCATGTACAGTGCTTTGTACAACTGTTGACATTGTAAGCCATCTGGATGAGTCACAGCCATTGTTTGACCAGTTTGCTCTCTGAAAGACTGAGAGAATGTTTTCTCTCTAGGCGACTCTCCTTAGGCACATTATACACCTTCAATCCCTTTCCTCTGTGGCCCCATAATCTCCTTAAACAGAAAATTTGGGAAAATACTGAGTTATAGGATGTTACAGCACAAGTTCTGTTCTGTTTTGAGTCCTTACTGACCTTGAAGTGCTAGCTAGGGTCAAAATACTGGCTATCCTTGTAGCCCTTCTTTTTCTCCAAGTTTTGGTCTGTAAACTTATATTCTTAGCCCTCCAGAAGAAAAGTTTAGTGATACTATTACTCTATAACATGGGTATTTGAGCTTAACATCACTGTCTTTCTGAGTATCAAACATCTTAGACTTAATTTGGAATTGATATTTTCCATCATTCATTGATATTTTAAGAAATATCTACAGAACATGATAAAAGCAGTTACACATTTTTACACAGACGTTTAGAAATCTAAGGATGTATAAAATTGTAGCCTGTCAATCCTATGGCATTTTGCCTAGTCTCTTAATCTCACTTAATACCCTTTTTTGTTTTCTTGTGAAGCAACCATTTACTCGAGAGTATAGCAGTAACTGAAATTACACCAGAAGCAGCACATATCTAAAGGACCAGAATGGCAGTTATTCCAAGCATAGTTTTAATGTTCCATATTGCTTATCATCAATGTGAAAAATGTTTTGAAAGTTTGTAGGGCCATTATCTAATTCATCCTGTGTATATAAGTGCATAGTTTTGTTCCTACTATGTTTCCTCTCTTTTCTACTTCAAGTCACTTTGTTGTTTAACCAATAAAGTCATTGATTTCCATTCAGCTGTGTTATGCCTTTTTATTTTTATTTCTTCTTTTCAGTTCTTGCACTAGGGAGACTATACAATATTTACATATGTAGGTCTGTTTTATTTCACTTATGAGTATGTTTAAGATATATCAATTTACATATGAAGTCTTCTACTTTATAATTTTTTATAGCTGACTAAAAGAGATCCTAGAAGATTTCAGAAAATTGAAAGATATTCTATGCTCCTAGGTAGGAAGAACCAACATTGTGAAGGTGGCCATATTCCCTAAATTATTATACAGATTTAATGCAATCCCTATCAAAATGCCACCAACATACATCACAGACCTGGAGAAATCATTCCTAAAATTTATTTAAAACCGAAAAAGAACCAGAATTGTAAACACAATCCTGGGAAACAAAAGTAAGGCAGGAGGCATTACAATTCCTGACCTAAAGTTATACTACAATGCTGCAGTGATAAGATCAGCATAGCATTGGCAAAAAATACACCCGAGGATCAATGCAATAGATTAGAAGGCACAGAAGCAAATACAAGCACACTCAGCTACCTTATCTTCAACAAAGGGGCCAAACATGCTTACTGGAAGAAAGATAGGCTCTTTAACAAAAGGTGCTGTAAAAACTGGCTCTCTACATGCTGAAAACTAAAACTTGACCCCAGACTATCACCATGCACTAAACTAAAGTCAAAATAGATTAAAGATCCAAATATTAAAAGAGAAACATTAAATCTCCTGGAAGAAAAAGTGGGAGAAAATCTTGAAGACATCAGGGTAGGCAAAAAGTTCATGGACAAAAATCAAAATGCAGGTTTAACACTGGGCATGGTGGTACACAACTACAATCCCAACTCTTGGGAGGCTGTAAACAGGAGGATCACTACAAATCCCATCTAGTGATGACACCCAGATAACCCTGTACACCCTTCCCTAAAATAAAAAAAAAAGAAAAAGAGGGGGAAAAAAGGAAAGAAAGAAAGAAAGGTTTCAGTAGAAAAGTAGCTTGGATCTATTCCACATTTTTCCATGAATGACACAAACAATTTTATCTATTTATATTCTTTGCCACAAGTCAAGTGACAATGTGTTGTTTCCTGATAATATGCTTTGTAATTATGATTTTGTATCTCATTGTACATTATCTAGGTCTACCAGTATTTTATATGACCAATTGAATTCACATTCTCAATTGTTTCTACATACACCCACACTTAAGACACAAATTCTAGAGTCAATCTTTTACAAAAGGATTACAGCCTTTGGTCTGACTTTATCCAGTAAAATCCTTTCATGTGAAGGTCTGTACTCTCAGCCTCTAACTTTCCACCTAGACTTCTCTTTTCCATCTACTTCATTTACCCTTCTTCCAATACTTATGGTGCCCGGAAAAACCATTTAATTCTTAACACTAAACATATATTAATCTCTTACTTATGCAATTTTGCTCAGATTGATGATAGACCCAAATTAAACTACCCCTCACCAGCCATGGACTACCTATCACTGGACATGATGAAACCAACCTCAAACCAACACCACTGAGGTTCTGTCACCTAGAACATGTTGTAGTCCTGACACAGGGAGAGGACAGAACAAAGCAACACATGCAGGGCACAGTTTGATGGCTAGAGAGGCTGGTTATTGAGGACATTATAAGAGCAGGCAAACTGTAAGGGAAAAAGATAGAGAACAATTAAAAGAAAAGGAGAAAAGAAGAAAGGAAAAGAAAAGAAAAGAGAAGAGAAGAGAAGAGAAGAGAAGAGAAGAGAAAAGAAAAGAAAGAAAAGAAAAGAAAAGAAAAGAAAAGAAAAGAAAAGAAAAGAAAAGAAAAGAAAAGAAAAGAAAAGAAAAGAAAAGAAAAGAAAAGAGATTCTAGCTATTTCTATCTGTCCATGCCTGGTCCTACAATTTGGAAAATCCAGTGACTCTGATTGTAGGGAATAGAACATAGATGCAGAGCAGAGAGTAATTGTCAACACTGCCTTTTTCCCTGTAGAATGGATTTCAGATTTCTTTACAGAAAAGCATTCCTTGTTGCCATCTTCCTATTTTATGAGGTACAAACTAATCTCATAACTCCTTAAATTAATTTTAAGTCCTTTGTCATGTTTATGTTTCAAAAAGCTGGACTTTTTTTTTCTGCCTGACAAATCAAGGTTGATAGAAATGGTTCATTTGAATACAAGAGCAATGGATTCTCATTCATTTTCATTGCTAAACATGACTTGGCTTAGTTTTGGCTTTTAAATAGATATACTGAATTCAAATTCATCACTTAAAATCATGCATAATATGCTCATGAAAAGATGGCCACTGCTCATAGAAATGAAGCCGTGGAAGCTTGCTGATTCCGTACTATCTCTCCCAGGTACTGGGGCAGTAAGAGTCAATGCCTCACCACCTAACTTCCTGAACTCTGATCACACATGAAGACATTAGTTTGAGCTGTTAGTGTTTTAAGTGTATACTAGGGCAAGATCCATGAAGCCTTGATAGCAGACATAAAATTACAAAGTAATCCTTAAAACTTCAGTGATCAATATAAATACTATTCCACATATATTTTTAAAAAATCAATGTTCCCAAATCTATAAGAAAAAAAGTTAAAAAATTAACTTAAAAGCAGAAAAACACAACCTAAATTGTTGCATGCCTATAATTCCAGCTAATTGGTAGGCAGAGGTAGGAGAAAAAACAAGTTCAAGGTCAACCTGTAGTACTTTGAAAGACCATGATCCTGAAAAAAAAAAAAAAAAAAAAAAGTAAAATCTAAAAAAATAAAAAGGATTGGAGACTGCAGCTCAGAGCTTTCTGGCTTCTGGCAGTAGTGGGGAAGTGAAGCCAGAATCAGGCCCTGCACTTGTGTAGCTCAATTCATTTGTCCCATGGTAATCTCATCTGATTCAACTGACTTTGGAAGGTCTCCTCTGAGTCAGATTCAGTTCTTCCCTGGTTTAGGGAAAAGAAAGGTTGAAAAATGAAAGCACAGAGAGACAAGGCAGTGGCCACTGTGATGAAACCTTGAGAAGGTCACTAACTTCTCCTAAAGGCTCCGATACCCCACACAGAGCCTGTCAATAAGCTTCTTCAGAGATCTTGGGGCTTGTCCCCTTGTAGTCCCATCTCCAGAGCAATGTTTGTGTCCATTTACTTTTCTGGTTATTAAAATATAGCCTGGAGAATTTCCACATTATTCTGCCCTCTCCTCAGATGAGATGTTTGTACCCCAGGTCTGCCACAGCTGAAGCGTTCAACAGATTTGGGAGCTAGATGAGCCGCAGAAGACTCTTTTCCACCCAAGATTTTCTCAGGTCCCACCATGCCTGGTGCCCAAACCTTCTTGGCTCTAATATGACATAGTTCAAAATTTTCAAGCCAAGTAAGCAACAATGAGCTTATTTTTTCCCACATCTTTGAAAAAACTAAATTACGGCATTTTCTTAGATTTTTTAAGAAGTAAGCCAACTATGTGATTTCTGGTTAAAAGATGCCTGTATTTCCCAAAGGTGTGGCTAGAACAATCCAAGCTGAATTGGCCTTCTTCATAAATACCTCATTAGTGCAAAGGGTACAAGAAATAAAATAGAGGTCTACACATTAGCCCTATTTTAAGTACACTTTTGGTACTTTCTCATGAGTTATCACTTATGCTTTTAGCCATTCCTGGTATCAAAAGTGCTGGATTCAGGAAAGTGTCTGACCTGAGGGATTAACTACAGAAAAAATAAATTACTCCCTTTGTTCTAACCCAGCAGAAAACATTTCGAAAGTGAAAATAACCCATGTGGATTATACAAAGCAACGTGCATCACTACAAATCCAATGTTTCCGAAAGCTTAAATATCACATTTGGATGTGGTCTTTATGATCTCCTGGTAGTTTCCTTAAAAAGGTAGAATACCAAAACCATTTGGTGTGGGAAAATTCTAATTGTCCAAACCAAAAAGAAAGATAGTGATGTTAAGCACAAATGTCTACATTACAAGGAATAATATCACTAAGTTTCTCTTCTACAGAGTTAAAAAATGAAGATTGCAGACCAAAAGGTTAAACAAAAAAAGGGCTACAAGGATAACTAATATTTTGGCCCTAATCCTTCAAGGTCAGTGAGGACTCAGGACATAAAGTTAACTGTGCTGTGACATCCTATACCTCAGTAGTGACCCAAATTTTCTGTTCAAGGAGACTATGGGGCCACAGAGAAAAGGGGGATCAGTGACGTATAGGGTGCCTAATGAGAGTCACCTAGAGAGAAAACATTCTCTCAGGTTTTCACAGAGAGCAAACTGGTCAAGCAATGACCATGATTCATCCAAATAGCTGACACTGTCAAAAGATCTACAAACAGCTATACATGGTTTCAAGGTAAATTCTGAGGGGATTCAACTGACCTTGTCATATACAAAAGTCACATTTTTTTTTGTTATTAGGTCTTGTTTCAACTTGGTCTTTACCAGCCAGCAGAAAACTTTAGCCATAAGGTATAAAAAGTAAAGCCATATTAATATGCTGAGCTGTCAACAACTTCTGACATTGCCAGTCCTGCTGATAACCCACTACTGTTATGGACTACTGGACTATATTTATAGCTACTTTCTCTTAGTCCAATGAGAATAAAGATTTGTGCTAATAGTGTTTATACAAAATATCAAGTTTGCATCTTGTACTCTGAACAAATACTATGAAGACAACAATATGCACTGTATTAATTATTACAACTAACCTGTTGTGAAGCTATCTCATTGCTATTTCTCTTCATTAAATTAATTAAAAGAAACACCTTGGTTGAAGGAAAGGTAAACATTAAAAAGAATCCCAGGACTTTCCATGTAGAAAATAGGAAAGATACACTGAGGAATATACAAGACCATCACTCAAAGGTGCACAGTTGTAAGCTCTCAATTAAGAAGCTTGCCCAAGGAATTAGTTTTGTAGAACTCCACTTACTATTCTCAGCAATCCAGGTACTCAGCAGCCTCTTGCAGTTCTGATCCATAGGAGCCAAGCCACTGCTTGGGCTGGTGGCTGATGTTGTCATTAGCCACATGGTACTGGTTTTACAAGCATGCATCATAGACTTTCAACCAGATTTAAGAAAGTATCAAAGGCCAGCCAGTGTACCCAGGAGAATTAAACAATGTCTGCAGCTGTGACAGTTAAGCTGAAAATTTGTTGAAGAATCCAGGAATTTGTAGAAGGCAGAAATATGGAATACATGATGAGCAAACTTTCAGCCAGTGAGCAAAAGCACTCCAGGAAAGAAGTTATGGGAGCTGCAGGGAGCAAGGCCATCGGGATGGGGCTGCCCAACCTATTTGGATTTCACACCTTTGCCCTAGCTGCTGGATGAATAACTATAAGGTTCCATGTTTGCCTTCCTAGATTTTTAGTCTTTCTTTGGTTAATTTTCTAGGTGATGGATTAAATATATTGTGCATAAAAAGATGCACATGAGTTTGGGGGGAGCTAGGAGTAGAAGCTACGGTTTGGATCCAGAATGTACCTCAAAGGTCTAATGAGGTCACAAGCAGCCTTGCAGAATGTGATTGAATCATGGCTGTGTTGTACTCAGCATTGTAAGTGTTTGCTGATGCGTTCAACAGCTGAGTCTTCTGGTGGAAGGCAGAGGCTGGTGGAAGCAGCAGACCACTAGAGAAAGTGTTATGGTTTGTGTCTAGTCTCCCCAAAACCTCATGCAGTACTGGGGCAGAGACTTCTATATATTGAGACTTCACTCTTGAGTCATTGGGATTATGTGATTTAGTACTGATCTAGAGTTTGAGACTTGATTTAATAATCCCTGGGATTATGTGTTTTAAGTACTTCTGGGATTATGGCTGTAGTCTAAGACAGATAAACTGAGGCAGAGAGCCTAAATGTAATATAAAGAAAGACAGAGAGACAGACTCAAGCTGTTGCTCTCTGTTCCCCTGTTTGGTTGGCTGCCTCTGTCATGATTGTTGCTGTTCCACCGCCATAAACTGGTTGCTGTCTGCCCTGTTCAACTCAGCCTTGGGCCAGCTGAATATGAGCTGAAACCTCCAGAAACTGTGAGCTAAATAAACAATTCCTTCCTTCATTTGTCGGGTATTTGTCCCAGCAACAAGAGAAAAGTAACTAAGACAGAAGGGATTCCCCCCTCTGCTTCCTTCCTTCTCTCTCTGCTTCCTGACCAAAAGGATTTGAGCAGCTTTGCTCTTCTATGGCCTCTGCCATTCCATTTTTGCCCCAGAACAGGTGAACCATGGGTTGTAGCTGTGAGCCAACTAAACCTCTCCTCTACACTGTGACTCTCTTGTGTTGTATTACCGCAAAAAAGTGACTAAGAAAAGAATTATGTTGGAGAATTAACCCTGGTTCTTCAGACTGTGACTTTACTTGAAATACAGTCATTGCAACATTATTTTAAATAGTCATTAAAAAGTTAAAACGAGGTTACTAGAGTATGTCCTTATAAAAATGGGGACTTTTGACACAAAGATAGAGAATGCCATTTACACAAGAATGATAGTGTGAAGCTTGTAAAGCCCAAGAAACATCACAAGTTGTTAAATTTTCAGAAAACCACTAAGAATCAGAACAGACACCTGGAAGAAATTCTCATTGTCTTGTGAAGCAACTGTTTGACTTATCTACAGTGGTGGCATGGCAAAAAAAAAAAAAAAAAAAAGCTGAAATAAAAGGGGGGAAGCATCATTAACACTGAAATCGTGGAGAGGATCAAGGGCAGGAAGAAGGGGAATCCTCAGACTTGAAACAGGAAGACTGAGACTTTATGGCCTTTTGCTAGGGGCAGAGTTTCAAGGGCAGGTTCAGTGAGAAGCAAGGGGTCAATTATATGCTTCCTGTGTGTGCAGAAAAAGTAAAAGTAATTTATGCCAAGGACTGGTGTGCAGAAGGAAGAAATAGTCATTGGGAAGAATAACTGTGGTTTTGGGGATTCAGCCAAGTTGAATCAGGGCCATGGTAATTTAGCAGTTTGTAATTGGGCCGGAACCTATCACTAACCTTGTTGACAACTTGATGTTGGATTTAACAGTTTCCACGACTGAAGCAATTAATATTTATTGTGGAAGCCATCTAACATGTATTTGTTATAGGAGATCTAGTTCTATGGCTCATAGTTACATATTCCCCCAAAGCCTCATGCACTCAAAGCGGGGGATGGGGGGCTTTTCTGGGCTGGCAGAATCTAGGGTAAGTACTACTTGGATAAAGGATCAGAGCTACCGAACTAGTCCACTGATTGTATTAGCACAGTTCTAGGTATGGCTGAATGGGTTTACTGAATCCCATCATGGGTGTGGGTGGCACCACCCAAAAGGTTTGTAGCCTATTTGGGGTAAAAGGTAAAAACTTGGGGTCTTGCTGCTGCAGCTGCTGCTTGTTGCCTTCTGTTTGCCACGGATGGATTGATTCTCCTCGGCAATACTCCTCTGCTGTTGTGACCTGCTTTGAAACCAGTCAAAAATGGACTGAAACCTCTACAAACTGTAAGCTGAAAGAAATCCTTCCTCCTTTAACTTTGGGTGTCAGATATTTTGTCTCATCAAGGATAAAATTAACTAAGACATCTCAAAAGCTAAAATAGGCAACAAACTCAAGACCAACACCCACAATATTTATCTAACTCCTGACTAGCCCTGAGATAAAATCTTTTCAGTCACTGACTGCATACATCCAATGGCATCACACATTCAATGGCATCCCATATCCAATGGGAACACACATCCAATGCATTCCACATCTAATGGCATCACACATCCCATAGATTCACACATCCACTGTCATCCCACATCCAATAGCAGCTCACATCCAATGGCATGACACATCCAATGGCATCCCACATCCACTGACATCCCACATCCAATGGCATCACACATCCAATGGCATCACACATCTAATGGCATCCAACATCCAATGGATTCACACATCCACTGATATCACACATCCAATGGCATCCCACATCCAATGGCATCCCACATCCAATGGCATCCTACATCCACTGACATGACACATCCAATGGCATCCCACATCCAATGCCATCCCACATCCACTGACATCACACGTCCAATGGTATCCCAGATCCAATGGCATCCCATATCAAATGACGTCCCACATCCAATGGCATCACACATCCAATGGAATCACTTCTTGATCATGGGTCATCTTCCAGGCCTTTATTCTTTGTTTTATACACTGTGATCCAAGCCGAAGTACTCAGTTTTCTGAAAAATAATCTGTTAATCAATGAAACTGAAGTTAATGTTTTGAGATGACCCAAATCAGAGTATTCAAAGTCTGAAATGGATTCCTGGATTTATTCTTAACTGCTGAATAGAATTTCTTAGAGAAAATAGAGTCTTCATTTTAATAAACTTTACAAGTGTATGCATGTGTGTGTATGTGTGTGTGCATATATATATATATATATATATATATATATATATATATCCATCCATTATGTGTTGTCTCCTAAATAATTCACATATTTACATAATTTAATTTTTTTAAAAATGGCTTCCCACTCTGGTTTGAAATCCTGTGTTTTTCCATATTATGACCCTGTGCTGTTTCACAAGAGCAACATGATTTCATAAATAAAAAGTTTTTCACATACTTGTCAAATGTGTGTTTTACATAGTTTGTTCCTTGTGTACATTTTACTAAATGGTGACTCATAATCCATGACTGTGTGCTTCCTTGTTTTATGCATTTAGCCATACATCTTGAAAAATCGTTCAAGATCTATCAATTCTTATGTATACCTGAAATATAGATGACAGGAAAATGAGACTTTTCCTGAGGTGAAATTAATTTATCTCACATGTAAACTAAGGACAGTGAGCTTAGTGTGGAGTAGTTACTTCCATATAAAATTGATTTTAATGTTGCCAACAGAGACAGAAGGAAAAGACAGAGCATTAAGTTAGCACCAAGCATGACTAAAAGAATGGGAAGTAATGTGGCTGTAATGTTTAGAGGTGAGGCTTTTGGGTAGTGATTAGGGTTAAACCAAAGCATCGAGATGACTCCACCATGACTAAGTGCTTATGGCTTTCTAAATAAGAGAGATCAGAAGACACACACATGCGTGCATGTGCACGCGTGCACACACACACACACGCACACACATTTACCCACACTTCCTTTCTTTTGCCATGATATGCTGTCCACCCTGGAACTCTACTACCATGAAAATCATCACTTATTGTTTCTCTTTAATCCTGAACCTCTGAACTCTGAGCCAAATAAATCTCTCTTATTCATAAAGTAAAAAAAAAAAACAAACAAAAAAACTAAATAAAGCTACTAAAAAGTATTACTGTCTTAGCTCTTGTAGATTTATATTAATGCAATGGTGAAAGGAAATTCAAAGAGAAAGAATTGTTGATTCTCTAGGAAATAGTAATTAATTTTTACTATAATTTAGAAACATATTGCTTGATTAAAAAATAATCAACAAAAATTATGTGTCACAATATCATAAGAACTATGCCTAACAAATTTCCATAGTGATTGAACCAGTTTATATTCTCTCCAGTAATGTACTATGATCCTGGTTGTTTTACCTCCTCCCCAGGATATTGCATTTTCTTTTCCTTTTATCCATTTTGGAGGATATATGGTTAGATTTGTTATATGGCTTTAGTGTCTATTTCATTGATCCTACAAGCAGTAGAGGTCTCTAAGTTTCTTGGCATTCAGATACCCTTTCCACAAAGTGCTCGTTCAAGCCTTTACTTTGTTCTTAGGTTGTTTTTTCTAACTGGCCAGAGGAAAGACCTTGTATATTCTAGATACAGATCTTCTAACTAACATAAGTATTTCTGCTATCTCCCTACACTGTAGTTTCCCCATTTACTTTTTCTTAGTGTCACTTGATGAGCAGATGTCTTTATCTTAAGATTAGTAAAATTGCTGATGAAAATTTTTAGGCAAAATGTACTAATCCTGAACATATGCATATAAGCAACAAATATATGTGATTCTGCTAAAGATATACTCATTAGAGTCATATGCAAATGTTAATCAAAATAATGCACAGGAATTTTCACAACAATATAATTTGTAATGACCAAAAATGAAACATCCAAGTGTGCATTATTCATAGTAGGGATAAATGGACTGTGGTCTATCAATATAATAAACTATTAGACAATGATGAAAATGAATTAACTATATAAATTAACAACAATATGAATAACTCACATACATTATAATGAAATAAATAAGCTTGCTTTCAAAATTATATAGATGGCAATTTTATTTATATAAAGCTAAAATGAAACTAAGTCAAGATAGTATCATTTTCTGGCAAAAAGAAACTACACAATAGGCCTCAAAGCCACTGATAACTTTGTTTCTTAATTTGGATTCCCATTACACAGATGTGCTGTATTTGTAAAAGCACATCAAACTTTCTCTTAAAATACATGTATTTCATTTGTGTACATTGATATGTAATATCAATATGAATCCACAGAAAATTAAACAATGATGCCAAAATCAAATTTAAAAATTCCAGAAGTTATTACAAGTATTTTCATGAGCACTGGGTAAGGAAAGACCTCTTTCCTGAGGTTATGATCCAATAAATTTTGATGAGCATCAGAATTAAACACTTTAGGTGAGTTTAATATATATCTATAACTGAGAATAACATTTTCAAGTGCAAGTGTGAGGTACAATAAGAGCATGCCCAAAGCCTATGCAAACAATACAGTCTACAGTAAAATACTATGATGAAGTTGGCCAAAAATGATTAATTCCTTCAAATAAATTATTCCACATACTCTCTGTGGCAAAGTCTTTGTAACAGACTAAAAGTCACAGGTGTTTAACTCATTATAGAAAGCAACAAAAATACTACAAATAAATGAATTTACCTAGAGTTCACACTGAAGAAAGGAGAATTTTTGTTCAATTGTCACATCTGAGGTCTATGGGGTCTAAAAGAAGTACGCACTATCAATGGTTGCTACCAATCTTGTTTTGCATAGTCAGAAGTTTTCCTCATTCAGATTCTCACTATTGAAGAAAAGTTAGTCCCTGAGGTTCTTTTTTGTTTGTTTGTTTGTTTGTTTGTTTGGTTTGGTTTGGTTTTTATAGTAAGATTTTTATAGTAAGTTTCAATGTAGCCTTTTCTTTGCTCTTATTTTCAAGTTCCAAGTGAGGAATCTATAACAATCCACAAGTGGGTCTGTATGTGTGTATGTCGTTCACAGCCTGCTTTAAATACGTACAGGTTTATTTTGTTGTTGGGTTGTTTGTTTTCATCATACTGGGGACTGAACCCAGGCCTTCCATATTGAGCTGCACACCACCCATTTTGCTCTTTTTTGTCTTGTTTTATTTTTATTTTTGTTTTTATCTTTGCAACAGGATCCCTCCAAGTCACCAAATTGTTGCGGCTAGGTTCAAATTTATGATTCTCCTGCTTTAGTCTTTCAGATCACTGGGATTACACGAATGAATCTCGGTTGTCTGAGATGGAGAGTATAAAGGGCATAGTAGAGCCTTCCATGCAAATGGTCCTGTTTTAATTTTTTATTTGTTTTTGCCCCAGGCATACATGTCTCTCAGAAATTTGCATCATTTTCATCACCTTTTCTCTCCTTCATCCACCTTTATTTCTTCTCCCAGTTAAACAGCAGAGTGAAAGGCCAGTACTCTTAGAATCTCAATGAGAATTAGAGGTCCCAGGGATGGCTGAGGTTAAATCATTTCTGTGATGCACTCTCATTTTTTCTTCACGGATGCAGATTCTGGGGGCCACTGAGCAGGTTTTCTTATTGTTGGAAACAGTTTCTAGAGAAAATCTAAACACAGAACCTGAACAAAACCTCTGTTTCTGATAGCTGCCCTGGCATTATGATTGGCTGCAATCCTAGGCTCAGGAAGCATCCTTATTGCTGGCGTGCAGCTAGTCATCATGGTTTACCTCAGGTAAATGTTTGTGTGTGGCTACAGTTAGGTTCATAAAAAGTGACCCTCTCAGTTAGCATGCACCTCTCCTCATAGGCAGGTGTCTGCTCTCACCTTAACCCAACTCAAAGATCAAACACTCCCCTACAGTTTGGCTATTCATTCTGTTCTCTCATTCAGCCCTAAGATCTCCACTAATATCAAAGGGCATTCCCACAGGGCATGATGAAAGACCAGGTTGGCCCCTGTAATTGAGCTAGCAAGACCACAGGAGTTTTGGAAGTTATGGCTCCTTTGAAGTGTGCTTGAAACGTGGGTGAACAGGAAAGCAGAAGTCCTACAACACTCAGTCCTCTCTCTGTACCCTGACATTGAAAGTTTCAATCTCTAATTTCTGCTCTGAAGGAAGGACATATAAATAAACTAACCATTTCATTAAATTTAAAATAGAAGGATGTATACCATATTTTGAATGTAGGGCAATGCACTTTGGTAGGCATTTTGAGTTTCTCAACTCTTTTGTCAAGGCAATTTAATCTATTCATTGCACATTATTGTCTTCTCGGTCAGAGTCTAATATTAATCAGGTCAAAGGCTTCACTGCCAAAAGAACCAGTTAGTTTTATCTCATTCCTGGTCTGAATTATTGTCAGATTCCAAGCAGCCTAGACATGTCTGCCATTGTCACAAGAGAGCAAGAAGATACATGGTTTTGTACCATCCTTTTGTAATACCTGTATTATCACCACATACGAGGGACAACAATAATTTGTTGTTATATAACACCACATGATGCTCTGGAATGGCCAAGGGAACCAGTAATTGTGAATAGAACACAAGAAGGGTACAGAAGGCTTCACTTCATCTTTCTTCTGCTGAAGTTTAGGAGTGTGACTTTGAGTAAATCATTCCTTTACCTCTATGTCTATAAAATAAGAACCAAGGAACACATCATGAAACTAATCCCTGAAGTATTTTGTACATAACACTACACTCTTGTGAAGTACACAATAGACCATCCACACAAAAGGTATTTAGAAAATATAATATCTATTTAAAAGATACTTGTTACTGCAATTCACCATTTTGAATATGTCATTAGTCATGCGTTAAACTCATTTGAGCCTGAGTTATAACATAGTTTGTTAAATATAATATTAACCCCATATAGACATTGACTTGAAGTACAGAGAAAGCAACTTCTCACATAATATAGAGCCAAGCAGGCCCTTGTCAATGAAGTTAAGAGTTAGAAAAATTAGGAAAAAGCAGAAACTATTTTATCAGAAAAGACCTGGACCTAAAATTAATGAGAACCTACTGCATTTGTGACACAAAAAATAAAGGAAATACAAAGCTGTAAAAAGCAAGAGTTGGGCAGGCCACCTCTGAGTGTGGACATCTTTCTTCCATCAGCAAATCTTTGTCACCGCACTCTGAAGGATTTCTTAGAGTGACAAGTTTGTCATCACTACCTCTCACTTTCTTGATCACTATAGATATTTTATCCTTGGAGAAAGTATTTGTTAAGGGGGCTGGAGAGATAGCTCAGTGGCTTAAGTGGCTGCCTGGCAAGGGCAAGGTCCTGAGTTTGACCTCCGGTTCCAAATAATAGATAGATAGATAGATAGATAGATAGATAGATAGATAGATAGATAGATAGACAGACAGACAGACGGACAGACAGACAGACAGACAATTTGTTTAAAAGATTTAAGATGGGAGCCATAGGGTTCAGAATAGTCTGCATTAAGCTGCCCAAGTTGGGATAAATGAGAGTTGCCTTAGCCCTGTGAGCACTTCATAGACATCATCATGGGTGAAGGAAAGAGTGAACACAATACCATGTGTTGAATGGACGGCCTATGTTGCTGCTAGTACTGAAATTTGGAAAGTAGAGGTAAATAAAGACTTCCTAAGGAGTTGCTTTAGCACTGAATACTTTTATTTTCCAACTTTTTGGTCCATAGTGCTAATTTAAGGTGTCTGCAGGGGATATTCAATTTGTCAACCTTCATTAAATATCTACTTACAACCTTTCATATAATAATTTTCAAATCTTTTATTAAGATATTTGAAAAACAAAACCATTAATCTGCTCCTCTCCAGCTAATTTCAAGGCACTTATCTCTGAAGTCCCCAAGAAGGCAAAAACAAATCTAACAAGTAGGGAAGAGAAATTATTCTCAATGTCTTGTACAGGAAAATCACATAAATGTTATCAAACACAGGCACTTGAGAACCCTTCTCTGTGCCAATTATAATACTGAGATATGGAAAGCCAAGCTACTCATTATGCTAAGTAAGATTATTTTTGGTTTTTTAAATGAGATTTCTGTATTGAAAACATTTCCTAGTGAAATCATTTCAATCTGTTGTTGATCAAACTTCCTGCAGTTTAAGCAAGTTGAAGAATTCACCTTTCCAACAGATTCCAAGCTATAGGTAACTATTTAGAGGCAAACATTTGCTAGAATTCCTCTTTTGTGCATAGACCTCCTCTTACTATCCCTAATTCCAGCCATGTTAAAAGTAGATATAAGATTTTTTGAAAAAATCATAATTATTTCAGGATATCAGTAAAATAAAGGCATTTCTATTCTGCAGTGCTTACACTAACATACCTCTTTTGTTTGATATTAACACAAAATAAAGTGTTTCAAATAGATGAATTTTCCAGGTAACTGTAATTTATGTATTAGATACTTGATGTATGTTTTATTTGAACAGTTTATTTTAAAATGCTTCTAAACTAAATGGATACTTTTCTGCCTCTTAAGCAGAAGCTACCTGTCATGATTTTGCCTGCATATTTGCTTGTTTTAAAAACTCAGAGGCAATTCTACAAGCCTACCACATATTTTTTAAGCATACCACATATTAATTATGCAGCAGAACTGTAATACAGAAATGTTTTCCAAAATCAGTGGAGAGGGTCGCTGCCCATGCACAGAGTGACCTTATGCTATTTGCTGCAAAGTTTGTTGTTCTTGAGTCTGGGTTTTCTGCTATTTCTCTGCTTCCTTTGCCATAATGTAAGATTATGACTTATGGCTCCTTGCTGATCATAATGGATTTGACGTCTATTTTAATGTAAGCTTGGAAACCACATATCTCAGCATATAAAATACTGTGAAGGAATGTATGACTCCTATTGAAAATTAGAACTGTATACGTAAAACTCATGAACTAAATCTATGAGTACTGAGAGATTCACTTGGTTGTTTATAGACTTTAAAAAATGTTACATTCTGGTTGTTTCTCAGGAACACACCAAATAAAACATGATCCAGGAAAAAGAGAAGTACTACAGTGTTTAGGCATGTGGGGTTCCACTGAGTTCTATCTGCTCATGCCATATACTTGTAGACATTTTTGACCAGCGGGGCTGTGTTTATGAGTATGAAGCAGATCTCAAAATGGGCTTCCATTTGGGAAGATTCCTTAACATTATTGAATCAGTCAGGGTTT
Organism: Myocastor coypus; assembly: GCA_004027025.1. Taxonomy (NCBI): domain Eukaryota; kingdom Metazoa; phylum Chordata; class Mammalia; order Rodentia; family Myocastoridae; genus Myocastor; species Myocastor coypus. The sequence goes on from PVJA010008717.1 coordinate 25,109, forward strand.
TACTAAAAAAAATCAAACATAATGCAGGATACAGAAATATATAAGAAATTACATATATACGTGCAAATATACATAAAGTCTAGAGCTTACTGCAGTCCAGGAGGCTGGAGCATCTGGGATCAAAGGCTACTGAGTCTATGCTAGAAATCTGAGGCATCTAAAGTGGAAGCTGAGGAATCTACGCTAAAAGCCAGGAGGTAATATCTAAGCTGAATGAGAAGACTGGAGCCCCTTTGAAAATGGAAGCCCGCCTGTCCTTCTTCATGTCCCCTTTATACCATCCATAAAGTGAGCTGCCCTAGGCTGGATACTCTACATCCTAGCTTTTAGAACATCTAAGGCAATTTCATTAACCTTCTAAACTTGTAAGTTGACACAATCGATATTCACTATAGTTATTAACCCATTAATATCCTATGTGGTAATATTGTCATTCAGTCATTTCATGTTAGTTTGACTACATGCATTCATGTGCTAATGGCACTGACCAGTGAAGTTCTGTGAATGTCACAAATTTTGATCTTTCCACATCTGTTTATAGAGTCACTTGGACCAAATCAGTCTCTCTAGTGCTCATGATTGAGGTAGAATGGCCATCCTCAATAGAGCCAGGAAGAACAGCGAGACTAGATAGCCAAAGATCTGCATATAATTTGTCATTACCACAAAAACCTCAGGAACACAAAAACCTTTCTGGAAATGGATCAGAAGTGGCTAATTCCAAAGTCATCATCTGAATGGGGTTTAAAAAAAGAGGGTGTTTTCTAAATCTCCCTATCAGATAAATGTCTATAAAAGAAAATATTGCCTTTTATTCCAAACATCTGAACTACAGGAAATTAGGAATTGGGCCATCTGAATAGAATTAAAGGACTCTAGAGTATCTAACATTAGAAAAAGAGATATTGTAGTATCACTCTTTCATTTCTCTAACTTTGCTTCACTTTAATATTGGTAAAACCATCAGTCAAAAGTTTCATAATTTCATCTGGTCTCTTCCTATTTTTAATGCAAACCTTGAAAACAACAACAACAAAAAAAAGGCTTTTTAATGTGTTGTAAGTTTTACAACTTTCAAAATTTTGAAGGAATGTCTAAGTGACACCTCATGCCCCAACTGTCCTTGAGATATCCTATTCTGTAGTCTGTTATGACATCTGAGCCTGTGCTATCTTTCCTTCATAATTTTGTAAATCCTAAACAAGCTTAAATTCCAAAGAGAAATTTCTATTGATAAACTGTGGTCCAGAACACTAAAAAAACCATTTTATTACATATGCAATATCTATCTTAACCCTAAAAAAAAAGTCTCTAAAGTATGTTACTTCACAAGTAAGAAAAGCAATCATTCTTGGGTGGAATAATAGGTACTCATCCATTTAACCAACCTGCAAAACTTTAATGAGAACCTAGTATCTAAGAGCATGCTAGAATTCTCCATCTTGTTGGGGTACAAAAGAAACTCAAATTGTATTTTTACAGACTTTGTAGGATAGATAGTGAAATAAAATTCATATAAATTAATAATCTGAATTCATTGTGGACATTTACCTGCAGGAAAAAGTCTGTAACTGGATTCTGTGACTGGGGACTGCAACCAACCAGGAATCAGCAGCAGTTTTCCTGAGATGACAAGTGTCAGGTGAGACTGGGACTGAAAGTAAGTGGATTAAATAGAAGAACAGCTAGTCAAAGGGAGCACAGACAAGAAGGCATGACAAGAATTCTTCTGGCTTAGATTCAGAATTTTATTTCCTAGGAGTTAAATTTGGTCATGCTAGGAATCGTGGGTAGGCATGTCTGGAATCTACACAGCCTTTAAGCCCTCCTTCTTAGGAGTAGCTTCTTCCAGTTTTATTAAATCCTGGGAGCCTTTCCTGTCCACCATAGCTAGTCAGACCCTCCTGCCTGTAAACTCTTAGTTATATTATGCATATAGTTTTAAAGGTTATCTTCCCTGTAGTAGTATGCTTAGACTACAATAATAAAACATCATGACTGTGGAGCTTACACCGAAGAAATTTGTTTCTCATAATTCTGGAGTCTGAAAATTCTAAGAACGAGGAATCCACAAGGTAAATTTCACCCTGAGGTCTTTTCTTGGCTTACAGCCATTACCTCACTGTAAGCTCATACAACTATTTTTTTATGCAGGTGTGGGGAGGGAAATGGAAAGTGAGCTCTTTGGAGTCTTTTCCTATAAAATTTCTACAGTTATCATGAAGATTCCATCACGACTTTTTAAAATTCTAACCAACCTTAATTTCCTCCAAAAGACCTCATTTCCAAATACCGTCACAGTAGGATGTAGAATTCAACACGAATTTTGAGGAACCCATTGTCTGTAACACTCCTCTATGAATATATATACATTCATATCTTGCTTTCACAACTATACTATCCCAAAAAGGATGTAGTGGCATTTTCCTACTATGAATGTAAGTCCCCAAAACCTATTGTATATATCAAGAGCCAAAATCAAGTTGTATAGTGTCTAATTACTAATGAAAAATTTCTGCTCCTATGAATTAATCAAAAGCACTTATGTAAGAGACACATAGGTCAAATGATTCAACAGAAAGATAATTTTTTCTTTGGGTTAGAGGAAGAAGGAGAGAGAAATCAAAAAGGTATTTTATTTTCTACTTGACGATTTCGAGCTTGTTGCTAAAATGTTCAGTTCCATAGCTAATGAGTATTAGCATGATCAAGAAAATGAACTACTATATGAATCCATACTGAGGACATATATCTAAATAAAATATAAGGTGTAGAGAGCAACAATGATTCTAATGTTGCAATATCCATATATATGAAAGTCAATAGACCAGAAGAGTTAAGAATTATACTCAAGCCCAGTTGTTTGCCTTATATGAATAAGAACTCTTCTGCTCACCAAATATGTAACTCTAGACAAATTACCTAACTTCTGTAATATATGTGATGCAGATAACATTAGAATTCTTCTGAAAATTAACTGAGTTAATATTTATAAAGCAGATCAAACAAAACTTTCACATCACCTTTCATACATAAACTGAAATGAAATAAAATGTATTATATAAAAGGCTGTGAAAAGATTTGCAAAGATATTGAGAAGTGATGTCTGATAATGATGCTATTTATTGATGTTCTGTGGGGAAGGTTTTGTACTTCACAATGAACAAGTCATATTATTAAGTTAAAACAATGATATAAACGTATCCCCAACCAGGGGAGCAGAGAGCAACAGCAACAGCTTGAGTCTATCTCTCTGTTGCTCTTTATATTCCAGTCAGGCTCTCTGCCTTAAGATATCTGCCCTAGACCACACACATAGTCCCAGCCATACTCAGACCGATAATCCCATCAGTATTAAAACACATAATCCCAGGGATCATGGATCAAGTCTCAAACTCTAAATCAGTACTAAATTACATAATACCAGTGACTCATGAGTCAAGTCTCAATCTATAGAAGTCCCTGCCCCATGACTGCATGAGACTTTGGGGGGACAACTAGAAATAAACAATAACAGATGACAACAAATAACTGTTCAAACTTTCACAAAAGATAGGCAGGATAACAGACCTTAAATTCTCTCTCATCCATATATATAATGAGGTATCACTGAAAAAACTACAGCAAATATTTACATTTTTAAAATTATAATAAAATTTCCCATTACACCTCCTCAAAATATTTCACCTCACCTCAAAAATACATTTCATCAATCCTGTCACTTTGTTTTTTATTTTAAAAATATTAAAAAATAAAAATAATACAGAATTTCAAAACAAGATGATAGGAAACTAACAATGGCTATTATATTACATATCTTTATATATACTGCATATTATATACTACATTCCTTCCTTATTTTCCCCTTTCCCCCTGCCCAGTTGCTCATTCCTTTTGAACACTTTCTTTCCCTTTCACTATATGTATTGTACTTTTCATATCTTATTTACTCTTTCAGTTAGTTACACTAGTAAGGCAGTATGATGTTCACACATGTGGATCTGGCTTATTTTACTTAAGAGCATGGTCTCTAGTTGTGTCCATTTACCTATAAGAGCCTTGAGTTTATCTTTCTTTATAGCTGAGTAACACTGTATTGTATAAAAATATCACATCTTTTTTTATCCATTCCTCAGTTGATGGGCATTTGGGTTGTTTCAGAGATTTAGTTATTATAAATTTTGCTTCTATAAATATGGGTGCATGCGTATCATTGTGGTTTGATGTGGAAGATATCCAGAAGGGGAACAGCTGGGCCAAATGGGACCTCCAATCCTAGTTTTGTGAGGAATCCCCATGTTGATTTCCACAGTGGTTATACTGGTCTGTCTACACTGCCACCAACAATGGAAAATGCATCTTTTTTGTTGCAGCCTCTCCAGTATTTTTAATGATTGATTTTTTTTTTTTTTTTAGTGACAGCCATTTTTTCTTGGATGAGATAGAATTTCACTATGGCTTTTACTAGCACTTTTTGGAGAACCAATGATGTTGAACATTTTTCGTATTTAGTTTTTATTCATTTTATTGAGAAAAAAGATAAAATACCAATGAAACAGTTTCAAAACAGGTTACTAGGAGAGTTACAATAATTAATTCACTGCATATTGTCTTCATAGTAGTTATCCAGAAGAAAAGATGCAGACATGATATCTTGTCTAAACAGTATGAGTACAAACCTTTCTTCTCAGTGAACTGAGAGAGAATAGCTATATATCTATCCTAATTATCTAGTGTATACATTTTTTTCTTTTTTCACAACAAAATAGTCTTTTATTTATACTTTTGCAAAGTTTGTAACATGTGACACAATTTCTCTAGTGACTAATAGCTGACTTTAACCATACAGGATGTTTATCTCAGAAATGAGGTAGTTTATTTGTGTTAGGCCCTAGTCCCACATACACATTTGATCACTTTCCTAGCCTCTGTCACTCCCAACATATCCCCTATTTTTGTTTGGTTTGTTTTGTCAAAGATGGGTGTTCCATTGTAGTTAGAGAAGATGTATTTGGAAAAATATTTAAAAGATCTTTTCACACTTGAAGCCAGCCTAAAGATTATAGGTACTTGAATTCAGCAAAATAACTCAATATAGTCTAGTTGTCCATAATGGTAGTGGATTATCACCACAACTGGCAGTTGTCAGAAGTTGTTGACTTGAGCCTTTTAGAGCTTAGCATATTTATTTCACATTATTTTTTATACCTCATGGTTACACTTTTCTGCTGGATGGTTAAGACCAAGTTAAAGTAAGACGTGTATAATTAAAAATGTAACTTTTACTATCTGACAAAGTCAGTCAGACCCCCTCAGAATTTATCCTGGAACCATGTACAGTAACTTATAGATCTTATGTCAGTGTCAGCCATCTGGTTGACTCATGGCCATTGCTTCACCAGTTTTCTCTCAATGAAAACCTGACAGAATTGGGCCAGGGTGGTAGCTCAGTAGAATACGTGCTTGCGTGGCAAGCCCTAGGTCGTAGGTTCAGTACCCAATACTGAACAAAGAAAAAAAATAAAACCTTCATGCCTTCATATATTTATTTGCCATTTGTATTTCTTCATGTCAAAAGTATGGTTTCATCTCAGATGCCCGTTTTTTTGTTGAGTCTTTGAATTTTGGAGCTCTGCTTTTTTAAGAATATTTTTTGTTCAATATACTTTCTTTATCTGAGGGAGAGTTGAATAAAATATTTTCCAAGTCAGTGAGTTTTCTTTTTACTTTGTTGATTTCTTTTGATGTGCAAGAACTTTTTAATAAAAACTTTTAATAAGATGAGATCCAAGTTGATTTTTTGTTGTAAAGAGAATAAAAAATATATGAGACATTAGAATTTAAAAATGCAAAATAGGGCTGGTGAGATAGCTCAGTGGTCTAAAGCACCTGCTTAGACAAGCTTAGGCAACTGCAAGGATCTCAGTTCAATGCCTGGTACCACATGATGTGCCAGCCACACCCCCAGAGCAGGCTGAGCCAGCTATGATATAAATAAATGAAATAAAATAAAACAACTTTCAAAAAATAAAAATACAAATGGCAAGGATTCAACAATAATTGTTATATTGCACATTGTTGTCTTCAGAGTAGTTGCTCAGATTATCAGATATAACCATGTAAAATTGGTCAAATAAAGATTTTAATCATTGAGTCCAAGTGTGGTAGTACATACATGTAATCTCAGCATTGGGGAGGCTAAAAACAGAAGGATCACTATGAGTCCAAGCTGTGCAGTAACACTTTGTACCAAAAAAATTTTTTAATGTGTAAGGGCTGGACAGATAGCTGAGCAAACTAAAACACCTGCTTAGGCAGACACAGGGACCAGGCCCCTATGTCCTCAAGTTTTCTACATGCTTTCACTTCAAGTAGATTTAGTGTTTCCATTTTAATATTTCGAACTTAAATCCATTTTTACTTTAGTGCATGCTCATAGACCTAGGTTTAGCTTTAGTCTTCAACATGTGGAAAACCAGGTTTTCCAACACCGTTTATGAAGGATGCTATTTTTTTCCAGTGCATTTATTTGGCCAATTGGTCAAAGATAAAGTGGGTAAGTATGTTTGTAGTTGTTTCTACCTCTTCTATTCTGTTCCTCTGATCCTTGGGTCAGTATTTTTTTTTTAACCAGTATCATGCTTACTTTAACACAGTAGTATAATTCACATCAGGAATTTTGGTGTCATCTGCCTTGGCTTTGTTGCCCAGGATTGCCTTTGCTATTCTAGGTTTCTTCTGGTTCCAGATGAATTTTCAAAATGTTTTCTCTAGATCTGTAAGGTATACTAATGATATTTTGATTGGGATTGCATTAAATCTGTGTAATAGTTTTAGGAGTATGGCCACTTCACAATTTTGGTTCTCCATATACATGAGAAAGGAATATTTTTCCATTTTCTGAAGTCTTATTTGATCCTTTTAAGAGTACACTCATTTTCAATGCTTTACTTCCTTTGTTAGACAAATTATTAAGTATTTCTTTTTCTAAATTCTATTTTGAAGGATGTGGTGCTCCTGGTTGCTATCTCAGTAAGTTTGTTCTTTTTGTATAGGAATGCTATTGTTTTATAGGTATTAAATTTACATTTCAGTATGCCACTGAATTTAATAATTAAATCTAGAACAATTGCGGGGAGTTTTTGGTATCTTCTACGTAGAATATCATGTCTGCTTTGAGTAATGATAATTTCATTTCTTTCCTATCTTTATCCCTGTTATTTTTCTTTTGTGTAGTTTTTCTGGCTCTTGCCAGGACTATATTGCAAAGGAGTGATGATAATGGACATGTTTGTCTTGTTCCTGATTATAGAGAGAAAGCCTTCAGTTTTTGTTCATTTAGTATGATTTTAGGTGTTGATTTACCATAGGTAGCTTTTATCATATTGAGGTAAATACATCTACTCTGATTTTCTGTAGGATTTTTTAATGATGAATGAATGATAGAATTCATCAAAAGATTTTATGCATTTATTAAGATGATCATGTTGTTTTTGTCTTTGGTTCTGCTGATATCGGGTATTACATTATAATTTTGCATATATTAAACCATCACTGCATTGCTGGGATGAATTCCACTTAATCAGGATGTATAATCTTCTTAATGATTTGTTACATTCTGTTTACTAATATTTTATTGACTGTTTTTGCATCTATGTTCAATAGAGAGATTGGCCTTTAGTTTTCTTTTTTGGTTGGATCTATTTCTGATTTTAGTGTCAGCATAATATTTGCTTCAGGAATGAATTAAAGAAACCTGCCTCCCCATCAAATTCAATAGAGTCTGAGGGGTACAGCCATTAAATCTTCCCTAAATTTCTTGTAGATTCAGCTGTGAATCCATCATGATCTATGCATTTCTTTCCTGGGAAGTTGCTAATTACATTTTCAGTTTTATTCATTGCCACTGAGTTATTCAGAATTTTCATATTTTTGTTAGTCATCTCTGGTAATTTGCATATTTCTAGGAATATGTACAGTTATTTCGTGTTTTCCATCTTATGGGAACAGAGATTTTTGAAGTAGTGATGATGTTCTGCATACCCATAGGATCTGTAGTGATTTTACATTTTTCGCTCCATATTGCATGAATTTGAGTTTATTCTTTCCTTCTCTTTGATAAGGTTGGCTAAGTGTTTATCAATTATATTTATTTTTTTCAAAGAACTGAGTGTTACATTCATTGTTCTTTGTATGGGTTTCTTAGTCTCAGTTGCACTAAGTTCTGCTCCGATTCGTGTACGTTCCTTCCTTACTTTGGGTTTTGGGTATGGCTTTATCTTCTAGAAGCTTGAAGTGAACCATTAGGTTGTTTATTTGTGCTCATACAGTTTTGCTGTTATGATAATTTAAATTTAAATCAGTTTTGTGGCATCATACAGGTTCTGGTCATGTGTGTTGGCATTTTTGTTTGATTATATATATATATATATATATATATATATATATATATATATACATTTTTTAAATTTTGTCCTTGATTTCAACTATGACCCATTTGTTGTTCAGAAGGGTGTTGTTTAATTGCCATGTGCTTACAGAGTTTTTGTGGTTTCCTTTGTCAATAATTTCCAAAATCTTTGTACTGTGCTCAGATAATATGCATAGAATAATTTTACTTCATTTGCATGTACTTACATATGTTCTATGGGCTAGATCTACTTTATAGAACAACCTATGTGCATCTGAGAAAAATTTGTTCACACATTTGGTTCAATTGTGTTATTTTTTTGCTGATTTTTTTTATGTAGTTGTCTAGCTCTTTGGGACAACAGGGTGTTAATGTCACCCATTACATTTGTATTATTGCTTATTTGATCTTTCATGCCTGTTAATATTTGTCTTATACAATTGGATACTGATGTATTTAGTGCATGTTTATTTATGCTTATTATCTCTTCTTTCAGTTTTCTTCTAGCAATTATGTAGTGACCTTATTATCTCTTCTGATCATTCTTAGTTTGAAGTTCACATTGCCTGAAAACAGAATAGCTACCCCTGCTTTTTTCTTGATTTCTCTGGCATAGAATAGAGTTTTCCATTCTTTCACTGTTACTCTGTGAAATCCCTTATGAGTTAAATGTGTTTTTTTATATAGCATATTGTTGTGTTTCCTTACTTGGTACACTTTTTCATTCTGTTTCTTTTGATTTGTCAATTAAGGCATTTACAGTAATAGTTATATCTAATATGTTTTTATTTACCCTTGTCATGTTATTTTCATGCTGTTGGTCCTCTATTTTTTCCTTTGTTTAATTCCTTCTCATGCTTCTAGTTTCTTTCTGTTGATATTGTTGTTGTTGGAATGTTTATATTTTTCTAGAATATCTTTCAAGAGTCTTTGTAGGGTTGGGCTGGTAGCCATAAATTATTTCAGTTATTTTTTTTCACTTATGTATTTCATACAGGGTCTCACTGTGCAGCTCAGACTCCTAATGATTCCCCTGCTTTCAGCCTCCCCAGCACTGAGATTATAGGCATGTGCCACCATGCTCCAATTTGATGGCAGGCTCCAGGACGCCCTGGGGGTGGGGCTGGAAAGGCATGCAGGACCCAGGATCCTACCCTGATCCCTGCACTTACCAAAGCAGGAGCTATCTTGTCAGCCCTTTCCAGTTGTTCTTTGTCTTAGAAATATCTAATCCATCTATTAAATTCCAAAGATAGTTTTACAGATTACATCAATATAGGTTAGGAATTATTTTCTTTCAGGACCTGAAATCCTTCACTTTAAGCTCTCCTTAACTTGTTGGTTCGTGTTGAACAATTTGCTGTAATTCTGATAGACTTTCCTATATTGGTGATCTGTATATTTTCTCTAACAGCTTTTAATAGTCTGTTCTTGTGCTAAATTTCTGGAATCTTGATTATTATATATCTAGGTGTAAATTTATTTTAATTATGGTTAATTTGAGTTCTATATGCTTCAATTAACTGTATGTCAGATTCTTTTCCCATGCTTGGGAAATATTCTGCTATTACTTCTAAAAATATTATTTTTGTGTAATCTGTGTTGGCTCTTGCTTTTTTTTTTTGTTTTGTTTGGTATCTATCAGGTTTACATTGTCCTTCTTTGTGTCATCTTATAGCTATTGAATTGTTACTTTCTGTTTCCCTGTTATTTTTAAGAGATCTTTCCTTTTGTGATTGCTAGCTGTGATGCTGTCTTCAAAGTCTGAAAGACAACAGTTACATTCAAGTGGCTTTTCCAGTTTTTAATGTAAATTTTAATTTCCTGAATATCTCTTTGAATCAGTTTCATACACTCTAATTTTTTCTTACATTATTTACTTTATGTTTCCATCATTTTCCTGTGTTCCTCTATTTTTACATTAATGCTTTACTTAGATATGTTGAGAAATACTTTTAATATGATTACCATGTCTTTTATTACCTGACAGATTATTTCTAACCAGATTTCTGCTATAGCTTCTTGAAGTCAAATCAGCTGCTATCACTTCAGAAATTTCCAGTGTGTGTGATTTTCAAGTTCTTGACTTGTTCTGGGTGGGCTGGAGGGCTGAGATTGTATTTTGACCCTTTATCTTGATATTTTTTGTTTTTGTTGTTTTGTTTTTTTGTTTGTTTGTTTGTTTTTCCGGACTGAGGTTTGAACTCACAACCTTGCACTAGACAGGCAGGCACTTGTGCCATGGAACTATCTCTCTGGCCTTGCAGTTTTTGCATTACACCTGATTACAACAGATGTGCCATCCCAGCTACAAGTTGACAAATTTTGGTAACTATTAGTTTCATCCTTTTTGAGAATAGGAGCGAAGTCTATGATTACACAGCAAAACCAACTGTAAGTTAGAAGTCTGTATGCAAATATTTTCTCCTTATTAGAGTGAAGTTACTCTGGGATCTTCTGGATAAGCAAATTGCCATTTTCCAGGCAGTTCACCTACTGGCTGCCTGTATAGTGGTGTAGGAATATCGGACAGGTACCTGGGTTCCTCCAGATTGAGGTTTGTGCCATTGAGGAGGGTGGTGGGGAAGTATCTCTTCCTTTCCCAGCTCAGCAGGCTCCCCAACACTCCCTCAATGGCAGCAGAGGTGGTAGCTAAAGCTTGTCCACTCCCATGCAGCTCAGCATGGCTCACCAGGGCTCCCTCGATGGTGGAGGGGTAGTGGGCAGGGCCTCTCCCATCCCTTGTGGCTTAGCACAGCTCATCAAGCCACCCATGATGTGCAAGGGTGGTGATCAAGGGCTCTCTCGTCATGTGTGGCTCTGCACAGCTCACTCAGTTTCCTTTGATGGCATTGTGGTGGTGGGCAGGGTTTCTCCGGCCTTTCCACTCTCTGAAACAGTTGCAGAAGTCCCTTTTCATGACTGTCTTTAGTTGCACTGTAGTGGCTATCATCATGTCCTGAATTGACTTTTAAAAATGACCTTTCATTATCATTTTGATTTTAGCAAAAAGCTAGATGACACAAGATGCCATACCTAGTAAATTACATGGATGATGAGACACACCATAATGTGTTTATAAGCCTGTATTTCTGATGGCTGGCCCTTGTCATCAACATTTACATTTCAGTTTTGTAAATATATAGGACAGGACTTCCAGAACTGCTTCAAAATATTGCAATAATGATAGGATGCATACGTTGAAATCCAGTGGTGGTCATTTTAAGGAAATTAATGGGACTGTATCTTTTACTATAATAAATTTAATAAATTATAATAAACTTTAAGCATTTTCCAATTTTCTCCGTCTTGCCTTATAATTATGTAGACAGGTAGATGGTGATAGCAATATTGAAAATAACTCTTCTTCTATTGTTCATTCATTTAAAATGATTAAAAGTCACAAGAAACGATTGAACTATGCTGTGCCAGATCATTCTTTCATCTTTTCTTCCCATAGAGTTCATATCCTGGTTCCTTCCAAAAGTTCATAACTTTATATCAACACTTTCCCTTCAAGATCAGTCTACATGGAATATATCATGATTTCTAGAAAGGAAAAGAATAAAAATTCTATGAAAACACTGAAGAATATTGGTTGCTTCCTACTAAGCTAGGTTACCAAGATTAATCATGGTTAGGGCATAGGCCATAGATATGAAAGGCAAGTCAGTGAGTGATCAAATTTTGGATTTCAAAGGACTTTCCGTATCAATAAAACAAGAAATTTGAACTCAATTTCTGGTGTTTATGTTCTACACTCTCTACATTTTAAAAATTTAGGCCATGGATTTAGAATCTATTCACAAGCAAATTTATTCACCTATTCATTAAGATTTTTTAATTGACACTATTATATATCTCTTTATATTTAATCTATTTTATATTTTCTGGCATTTGGGCTATAGAAGACATGTTCTGCCTACATTTATATAATTTATATTCTAGGGACTGAGATAAAATTTAAAAATAAGTAAGATCAACAAAGGAAGCAAGCAATACGCAATCACAGAGAAGGGAAAGGAAAGAGCATCTAACTTAGATAAGCAGCAATGTCGAGATGTAACATTAAGTCTAAAGTACAAAAAGCACTGGAAAATATCAAGTAATAAAACTTTTCTGGCAGGAAGAACAGAGCAACTAAAATGTAAAATACAACATAATATGACAAGGAATATTAAAGAGGCCAAAGAAATAATAATGACATGTCTACTATACATTCTTGGCATCCTCTGCTATTAGTATTAATCACCATCCTCTCTTTTAGGCCACACAGTTTCCCTCAAGGGACATGGTTATATTATTCTCACTTAGTTTTATAGAAACAGAGAAAGAAACAAAGCAGTTAAGTTCCTCTCTTGTCATCATGTAGTAAATGGTAGAGTTGGTATTGGTTCCCTAGAATTCTAATCCTGAGCACCTCATAACCATGATGGTTAGTAACTACAAAATAGCACTTCAGTTGTAGTACAGGTACCTGAATAATAGAAAAGTGTGGTGGGACAGGTAGGTAAGAGGGAAGTCATTAAAAGATGGACTGACTAGCCGGGCGTGGTGGCGCACGCCTGTAATCCCAGCACTCGGGAGGCTGAGGCAGGAGGATCGGTGCGAGTTCGAGACCAGTCTGGGCTACAAAAGTGAGCTCAAGGCCAGCCTGAGCTGCATAGTGAGACCCTGTCTCAAAAAGACAAAAAAAAAAAAAAAAAAGATGGACTGACTATGAGAAATGACTTGATTTACTTCAGTGTATAATATAATGGGAAGTGCATCAGTGTTCTAAGCATGACTGTGGCAAGATACAGGTTACTCTGTAACCAATATTGAATTCCTATTACTATTGAATTGATTAATCTCAGAAGGCCAGCTGCAGATTTACAGCAGGATAAAGGATAATTCCAGTAAGCCTGTACCTTTATTTTCACACAAGTTCAGGTTGCTTTCTTGCTATGAGGCTGGAAGCAAACACATTCAGCCCACTGTAGCCCATGAGTCTCCTGTCCCCTTTCACACAGCTTCCTGCAAGCTCTAACTCAACTCTGTGATATCCTGCTGACTTGAATCAGACCCTTACACTGGGAGCTATTCTATGAAATGGGCAGTTTCTATGAGCTAAATTTGCCCCTCTTCTGACCAATTGCCCTCTCCTGGAGGATCTTTGAACATGAATAACCCATCAGCCACTGTAGTCTGCTATTCTACTGCTCTGTTTCACTGGTGCACTTCTTTATGGAGACCTCTGAGGTTGCCAGTGGTCTTTGTATGACTGCAGGATCAAGCTGCATCTCCCACATAGTGAGTCCATACTTAGGAAGAAAGTATTATCTGCTACCTCCTTGTTCTTCAGCAAAGTTTCTCTCTTTGCTCTCCCCGTCAGCTTCAATTCTTGCTTCAGATACTTCCTGGGCCCTAGAATCTCAGCTCACTCATTTTTCTCCTCCTCACATTTCTATGTTCCAGTGTCTGGCACCAAATCTCAGACAGGCTCCTTTTCTGCTCTTCACCACTCTGCCATCTGCCCTAGCTATAATCTTGAGCAAATGAGAACAGGCTTCCAAAAATCCATGTCAGGAGATGACTTAAATTAGTTGATGTTTTAAAGTCAGATAAAGCAGAAGTTTAAAGAAAGGGGTCATGATTAGGAGCCAAATGAAGAAAGCCCTGAGAAAAAAATTCTTACTGATGAAAAAATCATTTGAGGACCATAAAAGCCTGCTGTTGCCTTCACACTTCATGACCCATGAAACACACACGACATGTTGTCTACATTTTAGGTAGAGTCAAGAATGATCAAAAAATCACAATCAGCTTGGGAATGATCTGAAGCACTTATTTTTTCATTTGATATTTGCTAGTTACTGGCCTAGATGAAAAGAATAAGACAGTAAATAACAAGTCTCTTCAATTTTTTTCCTTTAGTATCTGACATTGGTGGTGATGAGAAATGAGATGTCCAAGGGAGAACAGAAAATAAACAAACATGTACAATTACATTAAGAAGTAATATTTTTAATTTTCATTTGTACCAGTTTTCAGTACATGTTAATTGCATTGCTTATGGGAAATTGGTACATGTTCTATCACTTCTTTGTTCTTTTTATCTACTCTTCTCTACTTTTCTTCGTTCCCAGCCTGTGGACTAAAGGTCTATCTCTACTTCCTATGATCTATATTTTATTTTATACTTTAAATTATTTGTACTTTGAATTTCTTATGAAAGAGAAATCATGATAATTAAGCATTTGTATCTAATTTATTTCACGTCACTACAGTTGCAAGTTGTAACCATTTTCTTAAAAATGAGTCAAGCACCAAGGTAGACCAGATTTCGTGGGGTGGAACTGTCTGAGCAGACTCATCTCCTTGGAGTGGTGACATTTGAGCAGAGGCCTTATAAAAATTGAGTTAAGGTGCAATGAAACTGGATTGTTTTTAAATCACTTGCCTATGAGGAATATCGTTATACAGATTGATGTGGAAATGCCACCTTGTTCATTCAGCAAGCCTCCTCCACAATGGTAATTACCTATAGTAAATAACTAAGGACCAATGCCTAAGAATCATAACAGACCTTTCAAAGTAGTAACTTGAAGTTATGTCTTTCTCTGAAGGTCTGTAAAACCCAGGCAGGATGAAGGGGCTGACTGAGCCATCAATCAGTTGTCTAGACAGTGCTGAGTTACAGGGAACAGGGATGCTGAAAACATCACCTTGCTCTTACTCTCATAAACTCATTCTCTCCTTCCTCTCTAAACATTATTATACCATTTTCTCCTGGTGAGTTCCCAGAATCACAGCACTCTAGCAGCAATTTCCACAGTATATCCTTATGATAACCTCAAGCTCCCCAAAGAGCTTAAGCATACTGAAGAAAGATGTGACCCAGCTTCTATTAGGAGGGCATTCTCTTTAGATCTATTGCTCTCATTGCAGAGAATTCTCTACTTGAAGACCAAAACCTAAATATATAAATGCCTCCATTTACTAGAAACTGAAATATCTTCATGAAAATTTAAGCTAATTTTGAACATACCCGAAAGCTTTCGCCTAATTTAGCATCCATAGTTGTTTCATTCCCATCATGCTCCAATGAAATACTACTACAAAAAAATTTGTCCTCATTTTGTGAACTTTGAAGAACCATAAGGGACTTTGATTTTCTCAATTATATACCTATATTTTGGTTTTTTGAAAACTATTCTTTTCTTGTATGATGTGTAAGTTTGGAGAAAAAAGGTATCCTTCTTATTTACTTATTATAATCTTATTCCCAAATTGGCTAATACATTCCTTGGTGCCTTTTTCAGATGTAAATGGCCTTAATAAAGTCGAATGTCTGCAAGTGAAACATTTGTTCCGTGAAAAATCTTATGTCCCTGCTCAGTAAAACACTTTATTTATTCATTTATTTAATCTATTTTTTATTAGTTTTAGTGAGAAATAGCGATGAGACAGTTTCAAAACACATTAGTAGGACAGTTACAATAATTAATACATTGCATATTATTGTCTTTGTAATAGTTATTCAGAGTACGAGATGCAGACGTGATATCTTGTCTAAACATTATTGGTACAAATCTTTTTTCTCATTGAACTAAAAGAAAGTAGTTGCATATTTATACTATTTTGTATTCACACACATATATATGTTTGTATATATATATATATATATATATATATATATATATATATATATACTTTTTCACTAAAAATTGGTCCTTCACTTTTATCCACCTTTTTGTTTTATTTTGTCAGAGATGGGCTGTTCGACTGCCATTCAAATATTGTAGGTGCATAAATTAAGCAAAATAATATAATATAGTCTAGTAGTCCATAATAGTAGTGGGCTATCTACAGAATTGGCAATGTCAGAAGTTGTTACTTGAGCCTTTTATAACTCAGAATAATAATATGGTTTTGCTTTTTATACCTCATGGTTAGACTTTTCTGCTGGATGGTTAAGACCAAGATAAAGCAATATTTATATAACAAAAAAAGTAACTTTTTATACCTGACAAAGTCAGTCAAATCTCCTCAGAATTTGTCCTGAAACCGTGTGCAGCAGTTTGTAAATCTTTTGTCAGTGTCCGCCATCTGGATGAGTCCATTTTTTTCTTATTTTGGCCAGCAGAGATATTTTCATTGTATGACATGCTATACATATCCTTATAGTATATCAAGATCATTTGGATAATGTATTATTCCAATTATGTGTTTAAAATATAAGCCACAAGAAAACTCTAAGTGCCTCTCTGCCACCTGATGCTAAATACTGATTTATTCATAAGGTGGCTGGAAAGTTGGCGAAGTCTCAACTTTTCACAGAAAGAACAGTTTCTGCCTTGAGACAAAAACAGAAAGCAGCAGAAGGGGAAGGCCTGCTTACGAGCATGGAAGAGAAAAATTCAAATGATACCTTGTATAAAGTAGTTTAACTGATGATATACATGTATGATATACCTTGAGCTTACGGTTCACTTCATATGAATGAATCTTGACATGATCCTCAAAACATAGAAACTTGATCAGTTATTCTGCCATGTTTTTGTCATATGATTTGCCCATTTTGACTATGGATGTTGTATCACTATTATAAACTCTTCATTGCTGATTGACATGAAAATTGCCACCCAAGTACAATATATAATCCCTTGTATATTTTGGGTGGAGGTATATAGGGAATATGATAGAAATGTGGTGTGATAGTAATCATCTAAGATTTCTTTCCTCTCTGCAAAACTATCCAAAACTAAGAGAAGTAAAAAGCAAATGCTTTATGTTAGAAGTCAGTAATAAGGTATAAACAATATTAATGTAGTTTCATAGAAGAATGGACGTCTTGTCTTTCTCGAAAAGGAAATGCACTGAGTCATGCTGTATCACCATTAAACCTTGTTTTCATAGTCCATGTGGAGTGGATATGCCCCAATCTTATGATATTAACATGCTTCCTCCTGCCAGCTTTCTCTAAGCTGTTTAGTTCCAAGACATGTTTTCTCAATTTTGGCACTGTCAATAACTTGTAGCTGATGAATCTTTGTTGTGAGGCCTGTTTAGAGTGTAGTAGAATGTTTATTGCTATGTTTATAATTTATTGGCTTTTTCTGCTAGTTATCAGCAGCTCATCCCTTGTCATAGCAATAAAAATATCTCTAATCATTACCAAACATCCTCTACTTGGAACAGATAATTTGTCTTAAAGATTGAGAACTAGGGCAAAATAAGTATTTTGGAGCAAGTGATAACATTCCTTGTAACAAGTCACATGATAGTTCTCCACCAACTGCAGCCTGTGAGGTCTCTCATATACCAACAAGATGGCAACAGTCTCAGTTACTATAGACTACACCCCGTTTATTTTGGT
The DNA here is from genome assembly GCA_004027025.1 of Myocastor coypus. Classification (NCBI taxonomy): domain Eukaryota; kingdom Metazoa; phylum Chordata; class Mammalia; order Rodentia; family Myocastoridae; genus Myocastor; species Myocastor coypus. Next base: position 42,880 of record PVJA010008717.1, read on the forward strand.
TGATGGTGGAATTGCCAATGGAGAACACTTCCTAGACTTAGATGCTATGTTATTAGATCATTACTAAGGTTCTTCAGCCTGGCGTTCGTGATAGAGATAAGTATGCCACATGTGAGCTGGACTGAGCTGTTCAGGCTAATGTTGAACATGGTGATATAATTCATGTGCCTCCCATCTGATCAATGACAGAGCAGATCAAGAACTAATGACCTTCATTTCTTATTATTTACACAAGGACAACAAAAAATAATATCTCAGACTTCAATTATAACTCTGATGTGTGGACTAGGCCAGGAAATAAGTAGATGAAATAAGCAGGTGTGTTCTACTAGAGAAAAAGATAGACAAAGCTACCATGCTAGACAGCAACACAGTTAGGTGAGGACGTGTTCAGAGTGGCTATATGCACTGGAGACTAAAGATTTCAGTCCAAGGTCTGGAGTTCACTGCATTGTCTCATGCAAGTTCACATATGAAAGGCAACGGGTCTATGATGGGAGACTGAAGAGTTCACAGAAGAAGGCAGAAGTCGAATCCTCTGTGTAAGAAGCCAGGAAGTGATGTCTAAGAGGAGGGGGAAAACTGGAGCTCTTCCAAGAACAGAAGCAAGTCCCTCCTTCCTCATTTCCCCTTAATGCTGTCCAGACAACAAGCTGTCCTAGGATGGCTACTCTACTCCCTAGGGTGTAGACAAACTGCCCTAGGAATTGCCCTCTAAACCCTAGAGTGTGGAATGGCCAAGCTAATTTAGTTATGATTCAGAGCTTCTCAAGCTGGCACAATCAATCAATCAAGCATTATAGTAGATATACAACAATGGCACTCAAGACACTAAGAAAGTAACAAAGCCAAATGGTAGGCACTGGCAAATGGAAGATGTTTTATGCTTTTAACCATAATGGAATTAGCTGAATGTATTAACACTGAATCTAGTATTTTAATCACTTTCTTCTCTTTCTTTTTATATACGCATTCATACTACAGACTCAGGGACTGTGGCACATTTTAATGTAGGGTATGGGTTCTACTTTGCCACAGAAGGAATATGCCCCCAGGCACTAGATGACTAGCATCAATCACTGAAAAAAGAAAGTTATCTTTTTCAAATATGGACAAAGCCAGTTCAAGAAATACGTTAGAAAATTCTATTTTGGTCTCTGAGAAATGTAAAACTACTTCTCCAGTGGAGAGAACTTCCCTTTTCACCATATCACAATTATAGTTTGTATGCTGTTGTGATTTGTCTTCTAAGGGTTTGCATGCTGGAGGCTTGAACCTCAATATGAAAGTATAGATAGGTGGAATTTTTAAGTGATAGGTCCCAGTGGGAAGTTCATAGATCCCTGTGGGTACTGACTATGGAATAAGAGATAGATCTCTTGAACCTGGTTGCCTTCACAAAGTTACTGACTCTTGGGTCTCTTTCTTGACATGTGTTAGGCTTCCCTACACATATTCCTACCAGGGGATCCACATCAGCACTTTCATCCTACTGTTTGCTTTTCAGTCCCTAAAATCATGAACTAAATACTGTAAAGCTATTATCTTCTTTTGGTACAGGGATTGAACTCAGGACACTTGGAGCTTGGGGAGATGGCTCAGTAGAATAAGCGATTGCCTAGCAAGGACCTGAGTTCAATCCCCAGTTCCAAGAAAAGAAAAAAAGAAAAAAGAACCTTACACTGGCCAGGCAGGCACTTATGCCAATGAACTATCTTCCTAGTCCCTGTTATCATTATAAAGTTAACCTGACATAGTTTTTGCTACAGTAATAATAAGCTGACCAAATCTGGGTTCTTCTAAATCCAGAGTATAGTATTATGGCATAATAATAGCAAGATATTACACTTTGATAGCACTGCTTCATAGCACACTCAGAACTTTCTCACACACCATCTGATTAGATCCTCACGAATACAACTAGCCTTTTTAATAACTGGGGAAACTGAAACTGAACTCCCTTTCAGTAACAACTAGGGAGAAGAGAGAAGAAGATTGAACACTGCTATTCTGGCTTTCACAAAATAGTGAAAAAGCTTCAATCGCTTGATTTTTTTTTTAATCTAAAGGAGATGGAGTAGTACCTACATTCACCAATGCTTTTATTCAGAAGCAGTTTGTTTTGCCAACAGAAGCACTCATAAAAATCTTTTTCTGTTCATAATCTTTGCATCAGGTAATGAAAACAAAGGTGGCTTATCTTACCCAGAACCATGGAAGGAATTGAGTCAGTGAATAGAGAGGTACCATTGCATATCACTTGCTAAAACTTCTTAATACTCTCAGATTAGATATTTAACTCTGAATTGTAGAAATGAGACTTTTTAAAGAAAAATGATAACAAACAATAATATGACATTCTAAATTGGTCTTTCGAAAAGTTAAAATGTTTTGTGAATCATATTCTTTAAGAACTGCAGTACCAGTGGTAAGCTACAATTGCAAAGACAGACAAAGGCAAAGCATATTTTGCAACGGGTATACTATTTCCTCCTTCCTTCATAAATTTACCCAAAGAAAAGCAGGCAAACATGAAAATTAAAGGTAGTGCTGTTGCTAAAGGCTGAGCATTTTGGCTGCAAAGACAGAAGTTTTCATTTTACTAACTTGTCAATGACAGAATGGGTGTGGACAGATACCGTGAATTTTTTTTAATCACCAGCTAGCAAATCTATCTCCTTGTTTTTGTTTGTTTGTTTGTTTGTTTGTTTTGGTTTTTTTCACACTGCCTGTGCAGTTTCATTTGCACAGCAGCAAGGTCGAGCCAACCCACACATCCATCACTCCCATCAAGTTCCCACGCCTCTGGATCTGGGGCAAAATCTCCCACAATGGCATGGGAAGGACAACAGGAAGCTCCTGGTTCGGTAACATGGAACAGTGACTGACCAGAGTCTCGGGGACACACTTTCCCTTTAGGAATCAGTTTGCCCCGACATAGATTTTAATGATCAGTGGCATGTAGAATTGGGGCTTATTCCGAAAACATGTTCTTCAGGGCAAAGCTTATAACAAAACAGTTTTTACTCAGCTAATGTTCAGCAGGTAATTGTAAAGAAGAGGTCCCAGGTGAGGGACAATTTAGAAACCTAAAAGCAGACAGATTAAGGAATTAAAGCATTCAAAGTTTATGCACTGCTCTTACAGAGCAGTACGTGGTCTGACCAAATAATGTACCCATACTTATTGTCCCCTTGAAGTCACTATGCATCAATTGTCTCTCAACATTATCTCACTGTTTCAGATTATAATGAAGCCAAATTTTTCTATGGCTTTATTTCCTGATGCTAAAGGAGGAACATTAACTCTTTTAAGTGCTTAGGGGGGTCATTAAAGGCAATAATAACATGCTAAGTGGCACCTAGTGCCCAGAAAAACACCATCGGTTTATTTTAGTTCTTGGCACAAAACCAAGGGTTCGCCTCAGGTGACAACAGAACCCAATAATAACCGTGCCACATAACACAGTAGCACAAAGTTATTTTAATCTAAGCATTGAATTATAATGAAAAATAGACTTGGTGTTTATGAATCTAATCTTGGCTATGGCTAAAATTTTAATCTCTCCTGAATTTTGTGCAGTACATGGTCAAGTTGAAATTTTGGGTTTTAGATTTAAATTGCATGTCTCTGCCTAAGAGCAATAAAGACTTGGGCTTGCTAAGGCAGCTTTTTTTTTTTTACTTTGAAAACTCCAGCAAGCACATTTTAAGTACTGCAGAACCTTCAATAAATTAACCAAAAGAAGAGAAATCATTGGAGTTAGAGAGTATCCGAGACTACAAAAGGAAGCCTTGATATGGCTGCAGACACTGGCTTCGCCTGAGACCTTATATAGATACTGAAACATCTGCCCTTTGAAAAGATCACTCGTAGGGACTGGGGAGATAGCTCCATGGCACAAGTGCCTGCCTGGCAAGTGCAAGGTCATGAGTTCAAATCCTGATTCCACAAAAAAGAAAAAAGAATGACAAGATCACTTGTAGGGCCGACCTCATAGTTCAGAGGACTAAAACACCTGCTTCGGCATCGCGCAGCGGTGGGAGTTCAACGCCCGCGTGCCGTGACTGCCCCGCCCACAGGGCACGCTGTGACTGGTGCGACTAGCACTGCATGTGTGCAACAGATCGAACCCTGGTCCCTGCACTTGCCCAAGCAGGCACTTAGTCCGTTGAGCTGTCTCGCCATCTCTTTCTTCAGTTGTTTAGGATTCCAAACATCTCTGAGCCTGCCGGGGGCCGCGTGTTCCCTGGCCTGCCCTGTGGGCCCTGCCCCCTGATGCGCTGAGAAGGCAGTTGAGACTGGGCGTGGTAGCACGTGCCTATTATCCCAGCTCTTGGGAGGCCGTAAACAGGTGGACCACTACGAGTCCGATCTATTTTTTTTTGGGGGGGGGGGCTTGTGAGATGAACATATTTTTAGTCGTTGTTACATACATTTTAACATTTCTGTACAAATGTATTTGAAAATCCTGGAAAACAAAGAGTATGTTACATTCTTTAGAAAGATATGGACTGTTTAATATGAAACTGTATAAATTTCAATAATAGTATAATTATCTTTCTGTGATGTTGCTACCTAAAAATAGAAAGGATAGCTTTTAATTTTCCTTTATTACTAGATCCTAGTAGTAGCAAAACTTCAGGAGTCTTCTAAATGTAAAGATGTATGACATCATAGTGACTGAGTTAATTTTAATGAAATAGAAATAGATGTCAAAGACTTGATCTTTGACAAGTCCGATCTAATAGTGAGACCTTGAATACCCTGTAGACCCCTCCCTAAAATACAAAAAAAAAAAAAAAAAAAAAGAATTCCAAACACCTCCAAAAAGTTTTTCATTATTATTATATTTCAATGTATTTTATTAGCTCATATTACATTTTACAAAATACTTGGTTTCAAAGCAGTGTTTCTGTATAACAATGTAATGTATTTATCTTCCCTGTTACACTCCTTACACCACACCTCTCCCTTATTCTCTCCTTCTTGCCCTATATTATTATGCCTCATGCCTTCATGTCATCTTTTATATTCTATATATAAGAGCAATATAACCATTGTGTTCTTGAGTTTGGCTTGTGTGCTTAACATGATGATTTCTAAATGTTGTTTTTCTGCAAATGACATAATTCACAATTTTGTTCTTTTGTTTGTGTACTGTGTACAGGATCTACAGGGTCTCACTATGTAGACTGTACTCAAAGCAATCTGCCTGTTTTCAGTCTCCCAAGAAGTGATTACAGGTGCAGGTCACCACACCAGTCACAGTCACCAGCTCAGCATGCCCTGGATGGGGGGTTGGCTCAGCTTGTAGGCCTGAGGACTGAACCCTGGACCTTGCGAATTTTGGGTTTTCTTTGTTGCCTGATAATACTTCATTGTGTGTACACCACATTATTTTGTCCACCCGTGAGCTGACATGTACATAGCTGATTCATAGCTTGACTATTGTGAATTGTGCCCCAATAAACACAGTTAAGTAGGTTTCTCTATAGTCAGCTAACTTAGATTCCTTGAGATATACACTAATAAGTGATAGTGCAGGGTGATAAGATAATTCAATTTTATTTATTTATTTAGTCTTTTTGAGACAGGGTCTCTCTGTGCAGTTCAAGCTGGCCTTGAGCTCACTTTTGTAGCCCAAGCTAGTCTCAAACTCGCACTGATCTTCCTGCTCAGCTTCCCAAGTGCTAGAATTACAGGGGTGTGCCACCATACCCAGCTAAATTTTTAATTTCTTGAAGAACTTCAATTATGATATCCATAGGGGCTTTCCTAATTTGCACCCTCACTAGCAGTGTAGAAGGGTCTCACATATCCTTTCTAGCATTGATTGGTTTGGGGGTCCTTAATGACAGCCTTTCTGAGATGAGAAGGATTCTCAGTAAGATTTGAATTGCATTTCTCTAATTGCTATGAGCATTAATCAATTTCATATACTTACTGTCTATTCAAAGATATTTAATCTTTTTAAAAGTGTTTACTCAATTGATTGGGATTTTTTTTTTGGTGCTAAGTTTTGAGATCCCTTATGTTTTGCAGATTAATCCTTTGTCTGAGGAGTATCTAGCAAAGATTTTCTCTTCCATCTTTTAGGCTGTGCATCTCCACTGTGTTGTTTCCTCTGTACACAGAAGCTTTTTAACTTGATGAAGATCCATTTTTTGAAACTCACTCTTACTTTCCAGCTCTTGTAGTCCTAGTCACAAAGTCTTTGCATATGCTTATCTATGACTTCTGGTAAAAACTCAGTTTTCATGTTGGAAACTTTGAAAATTGTTTCTCATTGTACCCCATTTCAGCAGCTGTTACACAAAGTGAGCATCATTCCAATGCACCTACCAAGACCTTTAAAATTTATTTGCAATCGGGACTGATGTTTTTAGCCCCTGACACTGGGAAAAAATCACCACATTGATTGAATATGTATCAGTAAGGTGGCCCACATCTGTTCAGGATAAGAATGTGTACTATTTTCTCCCAGATTTGATGCATATATACCATTTGCAAAACTTCAAATACTCAGAAGAGTATTTTGAGCTATTCAATTCAATTCTTGACCACACTGTTATTATAAAGAACTATATTTGCATTATTGACAAACTTCAGCAAATATAATGTCTTTTTACTTAAGTTAGTAGAGTTTTTCCATTATTACTACCATGCAAACTTGCATTTCTTCTGAAACCACTTCCCATTTCATTTTCAGGCATTCACTTGCAAGTAAGATAATCTCTATAATAACTTTCCCTCTCTTTAATTTTTTACTAATATCATTTTATAGTGTACATTATCTGGTTGTTTGGTTGCACAATTGATAAGCCGAAATATGAGTCATTAAAATTCTGCATAACAATGTGGCATTTGATGTCTGTACAAAGGAAAGAATATTCAATGAAAGCCCTGTGTTTCATCATCAATAGCTTTGTGCTCGTCTTTCTCACAGCTCTAACCTCTGCACTCTTGCCAAACACACAACAAACAAAAAAACTGAGAACATAACAAATACTTTAAAAGCGGAGTTTATCATCAAGATGGCTTCCTCCCATCCCTTTCATCTTACTTTATTGTAGCTGCTGAAATGGGTCTCTAGAGAGCCTTACAGTCCCGTAGCTATTCCTTAATAGAATCTGAGAGTCACCAGGTTATTTGAAGAATCCTTGATATATTTTGTTAGAGAAAAGACACTCTGCGATATAAATCATGTTCCTTGAAGTTAAACACGCAGGTACCAATTACAATTCTATCAGCACCTTCTTCATGCTGAACCCTCATGGAAGTCCCACCCATGTGTTCCCTCTATCTTCACTCTTGTAGCTCTTTCTTCTGTGTTCCAGAAATCTGTAAGTGCTACAGATATTTATGAATTAATTAAATATTCATGATAGTTGTTGAAGAAAGATTTGACAATATTAAACAATTCACTTTTCCCTTAAATGTGTATGTCTTAGGCAAACTACAAAATATAGGCGACCCTGTCCTTACATTGCCAACTAACTGGAAGATTAATAATGTAGTTGCAAATACTATTGTAAAAGGATTTAGTAAATTTGAATCAATTATAAAATATATTTAATTTCAGCTATATTATAATTCTTTTTAAGTATGGTAACTATTAGTCATAATTTTTATTTTTCTTCAAATTTCATTAATTACTACAACATATATATGAACCTATATAAAACAAATAGTTGTATGCAAATTTCTAAGTTGTTACTGTGAAGGTAAAATTTGAAGGTAAGAGAGTTAAACAAATATGTAACAAATAAATGTTAATTCATTTGTAATTTGTAAATGCTCATCAAAGGTGAGATTGTTCTTTGTTTTTAGTCAAGAATTCCCAGTTTTGTGCTTAGTGCCTTGGTTGCTTTTCTTGTTGCTGAGATAAAACACCCAACATACAAAGTTAAAGGAGAAAGGGTTATTTCAGCTTGCAATTTGCAGAAGTTTTAGTCCACAGGCAGCTGACTCCAAGACAAGGTGGCATGGCAGATGGGCCTCATGAGGGAGAAATAGCTCATGGCATGGCACAGCAGGCAGGGGACAAGGACAAGCGAGCTGCCTATCTGCTGGTGTCACCCACACCAAGCGTGGGGCTTCCGTTATCCCCACATTGAATCCTAGCATCAGAACCTTGGTCTGCATTCACACTTCCTAATCCAACCACTTAAAACTCTCCACTGATGAGCACATGAGACTTGGGGGACATCAAGATACAAGGCTCAGCAGCTACGTTTTGTGAATGGCACCTCACCAGGCTGTGTTCTCTGTATGCTAAGCTAGTTTTCTTGGATTCTTAGACAGGATTATGAATTAAAATATTCTCTTTTCTTCATGCTTTCCTGGATATATGAAGCTAATCTCAGAGTTGTAAGGATGTGAAAGTTATAAAATCCTTGTCAAGATGTTTGGAAATCCCTTCAGAACTATCCTAGGATGCATATTCAAATGAAAAGACATTCTTAAAACAAGACTGAAATTCCATCTCACCGCAGAAAGAATGGCTATCATAAAGAAGTCAACCGATAAGAAATGCTGGAGGGAAAAACATGAACCATTTTCCACTGGTGGCACTATAGACTGGTTCAACCACTGGGGAAATCTGTGCAGATTCCTAAAAAAGAAAAAAAAAAAAAAAAAAAAAAGCTAGGATTGGGGTCCCATTTGACCCAGCTAGTTCCCTTCTGGGTATCTTTCCAGAAGAATGACAAATATCAAACCATAGTGATATAAGTATGCCTATGTTTATAGCTGCACAATTTATAATAACTAAATATTGGAAACAACTCAAATGCCTATCACCTGAGGAATGGATGAAAAAGATTTTTTATACAATGATGTATTACTCAGCTATAAAAAGATAAACTCAAGATTTACGTTAGTAATGGATGCAACTAGAGACCATCCTCATAAGTAAAATAAACCAGACCTGCATGTGCAAATGGCATATTATTTTGCTAGTGTAAGGACCTGAAAGAGTAAATGAAACGCCAAAAGTACACAGTAAATACTATGAAAGAAAAAGACTGTTCAAAGGGAAGGAACAACTGGGATAAGGAAAAGGGCTAAATAAATAAGAGAAAAGGATACACTTATGTATATACGCAGGACAGCTGGAATATCTATACTGCTAAATCCTGCTGGTCTATTGAAATGAGCAGTCGATGCTAAAGTTTTTTCTTCTCCTTTGTAATTTCTCATAACTTTTTATACCAATTTGCAAGTTTATATCTGGTAATCTAAACAACTAATTTGAAGACAAAGTTATGCAATGTAGCAACCATTGTGGAATTCCTATTATTTTGTTTGGTGAAAGTGAATGTGATTTTTTTTTACTATTTTTTATTCTCTTTAAAAAATGAAAGAGGGCCAGTGGCACAGCTCAGCAGACTAAGTACTTGCTTAGGGAAGCGCAGGGGCCACGGTTCGATTTCTAGCCCTGCTCTTGAGTGCACTGAGCCGGTGATGGATTCCAGGCATGGTGGTGCATGCCTGTAATCCCAGCACTTGGGAGGTACAAGCAGGAAGATCACTATGAGTCAGTAGTGAAATCCTGTACGCACTTGCTTAGGTAAACTCGTGGGCCAGGATTCAATCCCTAGCACCGCATGTCGCACGCCCTGGGGCATGCTGAGTCAATGGAGTCCAGGCAAGGTGGTGCATGCTTGTAATCCCAGCACTAGGGAGGCAGAAATCAGGAGGATAACACACACACACACACACACACACACACACACACACACACACACTTTAAAAAACAAAGGGCCATCCACATAGTTTAGCAGATTAAAGTGCCTGCTTAGGCAGACTCAGGGACCAAGGTCCTATCCCCAGCATGCCATCCCAGCCCCTGCCCTGGGGTGCACTGAGATGGCAATTGAGAATGGGCATGGGGTGTCCGCTTGTAATCCCAGCATTAGGGAGGCTGAAAACAGGAGAATAACTACACTACTAGTCCAGTCTGTGTAGTGAGACCCTGCAGATCTTTTAATAAATAAATAAATAAATAAATAAATAAATAAATAAATAAATAAATAAGATTTTCTTGCTCTTCAAGATTTTATGATTTCTTTGAAGAGAATAAAAAGATTCATTGAGCGGGGTGGCCATGTAGGTCAACAGATTAAAGTACCCGCAAGATGGTGCAGGGGTGGAGGGTTGCATCCCTGGGTCTGCCGGCACGACCCCGCCCCCAGGGCGCGCTGTGATGCAATTGTGACTGGACACAGCGGCACGTGCCCGTAATCTCAGCTCTTGGGAGGCTGTAAGCAGGCTGATCACTAGTAGTGAGACTCTGAATTCCCTGTAAGCCTTTCTCTAAAATACACACACACACACATACACACGCAAAAAAAAGATTCATTGACATTAAAATATATAATGCATATCATGCAAAATTTTCTAGACAGTGAGTCATTTCCTTTTTAAAGAAAAATAGAAAACTATGATTACTTGTTAAAAGTTTCTGGAGTATTACTTCTTAACAATCCTCATTATGTTTTTTGATCTTTGCCTTCTGATCTAAATATGAGAAGGTAAACAACCCTTTAACTTTATTTGGAATAACTTACACTTTTAGGAATGCCAGGTTCTAACTAAGGATGAAAGAAGAGATTTCACCAATCAGCATCTAAGGGCTGCAAGGATCCATCTCCTAAAATGTGTGATACATATGTGAGCTGCTATTAATAATAATTTGTCATGATTAGTGATAAAGTTAGGTAGTCCTTTGATTGTCAGGCTGTTACTCTAATGAAAAGCTGTCAAGAGAATTTTATTTTTGCCTGAATTGTCTCCATCAATTAACTTTCGTTGATTGCTAGACCATTAACCTTGGCTTGCCCTACAGAACTGCTATTCCCAGAATGGTGTGTAAATATAAAGATGGTCTCAAATGCCTTATGTTCATAAGTTGACTTGTTGGTTTTGTTTGTTTTTTTTTTTTTTTTTTTTTTTTTTTTTTTTTTTTTCTATGCTATAGAAATAAACACTAGGGGTTCAAACTCACGACCTTGCACTTGCTCATCAGGCACTTGTGCCTCGGAGCTATCTCCCCAGCTCCCAAAACACTAATGTCTTAATCATGAAAAACATAATAAACTTTTGCTGGCATTGAAAAGCTTTACCTAAAAATGTCCCATAAATTCTAAATACTATGGAAGGTGCTAATGATCTTTTGAGTTTCATTTTAGTTTTTTTTTAATTTTTATTCATCTTTGACAGTACGCATACATAGTACAAAATATTTACATCGCTTGTAGGTACACACACACTTTTCAGTGACTCCCTTTCCCTTGCTCCTTCCCTTCCTCAGTCTCTTAGTGCCCTTCTCCTTCTTTCTGCACCTGTTTGCTGTACACACTGCTTAGCTTCCTTGGGAGGATTTGGAGCCTTACCCAGCGCCGTCGGTGCCTTCATTCTGATCCCTCAGCTCCCACTTGCCTTGCTCCATGTCTTCGTCCCGTCCCCCTCTGGGAAGGACCGGTCTCCCTACATCCTATTATCTAACTTTTCTTTTGTTTATTTTATGCTGGGTTTCTTATATAACAGAAAATGTGTGTTCAATTTATTTCTCTTAAATAACTGTGGCCTCAAGATGCATCCATTTTCTTACAAGTGACTCGTTTATCTTTATGGCAGAGCAGTACACTATGTGTACGTAGCATATTTGTTTTCCCATTCATTTCTCAATGGACGTAAGAGTGCCTTGCAAGATTTAGCTATTTCGAATTATGTTGCTATAAACATGGATACGAATGGATGCTTGTGATAGGACATCTTCAACCTTTTTGGAAGGAAATCTAGAAGGGAAATGGCTGCTTTGAATGGCATTTCTTGTTGCATGTATTGAGAATTTCCTTATTGATTTCCATTGTGATTGCACTAATTTACAGTCCAGCTAAAGGTTTTCCTTTTTCCCTGCAGCCTCTTCAATATTTGTCATTATTCGATTTCTTAATGATGGCCATTCTTCCTCAGGCAAGACTGTTTCATTTGTATTTCTCTAGTAACAAGTAATATTGAACATATCTTCTTGTATTTATTGGCCACATGTACTTCTTCTGTGAAGTGTCTGTTCATTTCAGTTGCATATTCTTTGAGTCTTTTATCGGAGAGATCTACTTTTCAAATTTTTTACTTATTCTAAATATGAGTCCTATTTTGGTTACTTTAGTCACCATCAAGACGAAATACCTGATAGCCACAATTTAAAGGATGAAAGCTATATTTCATCTCACAGTGCATAGAGATTTCCATTCATAGACTGGCTCCCAGGCAGGGAAGCACTGAAGAAGGCACAGCAGAGGAGGAACAGTTCATGACAGAGTAGGCAGGGGGCAAAACCAGCAGCAGCCAGCCTCCTCTGCCCTTATATACTATCCAGGCTACAAGCCTCTTGTATGATGTCACCCACACCCAGATTGGGACTTGCTTTTTTCTTCCTATAGATTGCCCTTTACTATATTGGTTGTTTCTTCTCCTGTGCAGAAAATGTGACTTTGGTTCCTGCTCAGTAATATTTCCTGTGCAAATGAGATTCTGTTCAGGAAGTCCTTGCCTATCCCTATGACTTTAAGAGTTTTACCTATGTTATTATCTTCCAGTAAATGAATGAAGTATTTCCAGTAGGTGAATTTTAGTTTTTGTTTTGTTTTTTGTATTGAGTGCAGGGTCTACAGGGTCACATTGCACAGATTGGATGCATAGTGATTCTACTATTTTCAGCTTTCCAAGTGCTGGGATCACAGGCATGCGTCACCACACCCAGTCTCAGTCCTCCTCTCAGTGAGCCCTGGGGGGTGGGCCTGCATGCATGCCAGTGATCAAACCCCCGTCCGTGTCTACCTGAGCAGGCACAAACCTTAGTTATTTGATCTATTTTGATTTTAATATAGTATTAAATCAGACGTGAGGATCTAGATTCAGTCTTCCTCATGTGGATAGCAAGCTTTCCCAACATCATTTGTTAAAGAAGTTATCTTTTTTCCAATATGTGTTTTTGGCCTCTTTGTCAAGGATTAAATAATTGGTTCTATATGAATATTTGGACTGTTTTTTTTCCAATTCTGTGAGGAATACTGTTAGAATTTTGATTGGGATTGAGTTAAAGCTGTATATGGCCATTTTGACGATGTTGAGTCTCCTTCTCCAAAATCAGGGGCCATCTTTCCATTCATGAGGTCCTCTTCAATTTCTTCATTCAGGGTAATGTAGTTTTTGTTACAGAAGTCTTTCCCCTCCTTAGTAAGGTTAATTTTAAACTATCTTATTTTTCTTGATGTTATTATGAGTGGTTTTTCCTTAATTCCTTCTCAGTGGGCACAGAAGTGCTCTGGAGTTTTGTAGGCTACTGCTGTATCTCATTACATTATTGAGTTCAGTTAACTCTAAGATATTTTGTGATTTTTCTAGGCAAAGAATTAGGCTATCTGCAAATAATGATAATTGCATGTCTTCTTCTCTTCTACATAAAATTATTAATCCCTTTTACTTGCCTAGTCTCCCTGTGTTTACCATTTCAAGGACTTTACTGAACACTGCAGATGACAGGAAATCCTTGTCTTGTTCCTTATTTAGGAGAAAAACCTTCCAAGTCCTCAACATTTAGTCAGATATTGTGAGTATATTTGTCATAAATATCTTTTATAAGGTAGAAGTAATATCCTTCTATACTTTTCTTCAGTGCTTTTACCGGGAAAAGGTATTGGATTTTGCCGAAAGTTTCTCTTTTTTTTTTCTGCATCTATTACAATTATCAAGAAATTCTTGTCCATGTTTCTGCATATATGCTGGATTTATTTAATTATTTATGTATTTGTTAATAGACAACCTCTTACTAAGTAATCTAGGCTGGTCTTGACCTCACTATGTGACACAGACCAGCCTAGGGCTCCGATCAATCTTCCTCCTTCAGCCTCCATAGTACTAAGATACAGCCCTACCCCCCCCACACACACACCTGGAAATGTATTGATTTTCATGTGTTAAACCATTCTTTCTTTCCTTCCTGAGATGAAACTCATGTGGTCATGATGTATGATTGCTTTGATGATTGTTTGCATTCTGTTTGGCAGCATCTTGTTAAGGATTTTTGCATCTATGTTCACCAAAAAGACTGTCTATAGTTCTCTTTTTTGGATCTTGTCTGGCTTGGAATCATACTAACAGTAGCTTCCAGGAATGACGTTTTGTGTACTCTTCCACTTTCAAGTCTATTTTAAAAATATAGAGGAGTATTTCTGTTAGAAGTTCTATGAAATTTTTGTAAAGTTTTCTGTCCCTGTCTCTCTGTAACTGTCTTGCTGTCTCTATCTCCATCTCTGTCTCTCTCTCTTGTCTCTCTGTCTCCCCCTACAAACATCCCCCAACCCTTTCCTGAATGCTATGAGGAGGGCGCCTTTCCTCTAGCACGCCTTTTACTTGGGTCATGTTCTACGCTTACAAGTAGTGGAGACAGCTGACCATGAACTGCTACCTCTAAAGTTGTGAGCCAAAATAAATATCTGTTTTAGTTATTTTTCACTCGTTGCTGGGACAAATACCTGACACTCAAAGTGAAGGAAGGAAAGGTTTATTTAGCTCACAAATCGTGGAGCTTTCAGTCCATATTGGCTGGCCCAAGGCTGAGTGAAGCAGGGCAGAGAGCATCCAGTTCATGACGGCAGAACAGCAGCAAAATGGTAACAGAGGCAGCCAACCAAACAGGGCAGCAGAGCAACAGCTACAGCTCTAGTCTGTCTCTCTGTCTCTCTTTATATTACATTCAGGCTCTCTGTCTCAGCCTCTGCCTTAGGCTACACCCATAATCCTAGAAGTACTTTGGACCATAATCCGATCGGTACTAAAACCCATAATCCCAGGGATCATGGATCAAGTCTCAATCTATATAAGTCCCTGCCCAATGACTATATGAGGCTTTGTGGGGACAACTAGACATAAACCATAACAATAGCCCCACCTTTTAACTATTTTCTCAGGTTTTTGATATAATAATGGAAAGTTGACAAACACAATAACATCATGGTAAAGAAACAGAACTAGGATAAGAATCTACTAAATGGGAACTATGCTAGGCAGCCCTCACTTTTATAAAGCTCCATTCCCAATGTAAGTCTAAACTAGATGTAAACGATTGGTTCTCCTAACATAAAAACACATCAAAGAAGGTGTTTCGGAGATTAATAGATATGGGGTAATGTTCAATAAGCAAATTTGCAACTAAATTTAAAATTACTAGAAGATTCTAATAAGTGTATCACACTGGTGCAGGATAGTGATGGTGGGAAGATGTGGGAATGTTTCTTTTCTTTTTTGCCTAACTCTGCTATAATCCTAAAATGCCTAAATTTAAAAAAAAAAAAAAAACAACTACTAATTTTTAAAATCCCCAAACTGAGAATTTCTCTGAAAATCGAGAGTTCCAGACTACTCATAGTCCATAGACTCCAAGAAAATCTAAGTCCTTCTTGAAGAAATACACCTTCAGTGCAGGTCTCAAGAACTTCACCAAATATGCAAGAGTTGGACATGGAGCTGTATGCCTCTAATAAAACTACTTTGAGAAGTAACTTCAGGAAGATCACAAGTTCAACCCTAGACTGAACAACTTAAAGGACTTACAAAGACACTATCTCAAAATAAAAAATAAATAAATAAATAAATAGAGGTGATTGTAAAGTTCCAGATTGAAGTTTAGTGCAAATGCCCTGGGTTTAAAACCCAGTACTGGAAAATAAAATAAAACTCATGTAAGGATAATGTACCTCTCCAGCACACACATACACCAAAAAAGCCCAAGAAAGCAAGTTTTTTATGTATAAAATATGGCAAAACAAAGCATTTACGTACTCCAAATAACAAAATAATAAGAATCAGAATTTAAACAAAATCAAATATATTTCCCATGACTGATAAAAGGCACTGATTCATAGAATCCAAAATCATAAAAGAAAAGAAATAATAAACATAAAAAGACTCACATGTAATCCTATTATTACCCAAAGAGCATGAAGATCAAATATTCATTTGAAACTAAAAGTACAACCCACAAGTTACGAGCAGGCCAATAAGAAGAGTTCAGGTAGGGAGGAAGTTTGATGTTGAAAATTTTAAGCATTAGAGTTTGGGTTGGTATTGGGCTTGTTTTAGTTTTAACCTTTGGTAATGAGTCAGTTGGTCTGGGCTCTCCATAGGTCAGTAGAATTTTTGACATTTTTACAGCTTCTGGAACTGTCATGGCACCCAAAGACCAGAGAGATGTAAAAGTCAAACAAAAGAAAGACTACAAGAAATTTGAGGCGATGAATATGTACAAATCATTTCAGGAATTTTTATTTAAAGGAAAATAGGGAAAGCAGAATCATAAGTAATATTTTCAGATGTAAGTAAAAATGACGCAGATGTTTCTATGCTGTTGAGAACAAAAGAAACCATACAACTGCTAATTCAGGAGAGAAGGTATAATTTCCAATATTTGTTAATTAGATAAGACAGATTGGATGTTGCTCCAGGGGTTACTCTAGCTAGGAATGCAGGGGCAGTTCACCCATCAAAAAATAAATTTAAAAGGAAAGCAGAATATGTAGGTCCATGTGCAAACAGATGGGGAGAGGCAGTGGAGGACATCTGTGGAAGATCCCTCTGCCTCCTTCTTCAATGAAATAAGAAGCAAGATACTGGCCAAAGAACAAGGATGATGAAGATGTCAGAGGTTGGAGAAAAGAACAAAAATCTGACAAAGTCTTCTCAGAAGTAGAAGAGTAATTGACCAGGGAAATAGTAATTGCTTCGCTGTATGGAGGATGATTGAAACACCAGGGTGACAAATTTAAGGAAGGCCAATTGATGTCCTGTGGGGGTTTTTTGGCCATATTCACCTGCACAGAATTGAGCTAAAAGAGTCAGATTGCTGCACTTGACCAGATGGATGTTTAGCCATGTAAGTTCAGCAGTGCAAAAGAGGACCAGATGCTTAATGTTGTAGAGAAAATGAGTATAATGGTTAATATTGAATGTATTTATCTAGGCACTGAGACACTGACACTGATGCAGAATTAAATGTGCAGATTATTTAACAGAAAGCACCTATCTGTGTGAGGTAAAAGAAGAGAAAGTCCAGGAATGTAAGACAGATTATAAATGGATGCAAGTAAATGTCGGGTCAAAGGAGAGAGAAAAGGAAGTTTGGTTTGCTCTATGGCCTCAAGAGGGTCCATCAAAGCTGTTGGACGCCGGCCCAAGTTAGAAATCCAGTGGCTGGTACTAACAAGCCTGCCTCAGTGACCCTCCAGCACTCAGTCATAGATGTTGTGGAAGAGATGAAAGCAGAGATGTTTCCGTGGAATATGGGCTTGCTATAACATGGTCCTGTGTAAGGCACTCTTAGTCGTTACCTAAAGAATGGAGTCTGAGGCTCTGACTCACAGCCTCTGCAAAGGCAAGGAAAGAAATTAAATGTAAATAGAGTGACATACACTGAAAAAATAAGACTCTGGAATATAGGAAAGAATGAGCCACAATAGAACGCACCTACAATGATCCCATGTTTAGAGTTCCAAACTAAGCAAATGAAGATACATTGATGAGTTTCCTGTGTCTGATGGTTCAATCTATTGTTTTATTTTAGTCTAAGATGGCACAAAATTAATAAACATTCCATAGAAATTACAGTTTACATTTTGAAATAGATCCTTCCCTAAGCCATTAATATGTAATTATAATATATGCAAGCTGAATAATGACAGTAAACTCTCGTCCAGCCTCATATTCACAAAAAGAAACCACTCACTCCTTACAGCATGTTGTGTGGCTAAGTCACAAGGCTCATTAGGTTAGGTATATTAGATGCATTTACTTTTTACAACATTTTGACTTACAGTGAGTTTATTAGAATAAACTCCATAATTAGTCAAAGAGCATCTGTGTATATTGTGGAAGAATACACACACAGGTGATGTTAAATGAAAAGTAAGATGAAGGAATTTCTGAAGAGAAAGCAGGTGAGTGAGCCCCTACAGATGCTAATCAGAAAGGAACCAAGTTCTGACACAACTTCTCACAAATACAGCAGAGGGTTAAATAGAAGTTTGAAAAATTTCTGCTGGGCCTGGAGCTAAGCACATTTTTATAATGAAAATCTGGGGAAGGAAACCACTGATTATTTCAACTGAATCCACACTGGTAATAGGTAAAAAAGGTGGAGAATGCTGCACATGAAAAACTTTGGGATGGGAGGACAATCCATAATTGTCCTTTGGTGGGGGAGGGGATTAGATAGTTTTAAAAAGTCTTTGTTGCTTTAAATGTGGCTCTTAACTAATTAACCTCTATCCCTTTTCCTCCATCCTCTAGGTTTTGTAATTAATTTCAGAAAATTTCAATGTTTTTTTTTTCTTTTTAAAACAAACAAGGAAATAACAAGGTAACCCTTCAAGCATGAGGGCATGTCATGGAAAGGCACAATGATGTCTCATAAAATGAACTGGCAATTGTTATATTTCTTTAGTTACTTTGATGTTTTTCTTTCTTTAAAATCACTACATGATTTGTGTACTTCTTTGTGGATTTCAACACTTAGTAATAATTAATGGGCATGAATGAACCACCGGTAAATGTCTGTGGATGGCAGTAGTCCCACCCCTCCCCAGGGCTCTCACCTGGGGCTTTGTGACAGGTTGCTGAAATTGTGGAGTTATTTCAACCACTCTCCTAGCCTCTCTCTTTAAATTTCCAGCATCTCCTGTGCTTTCTGAAAGGACATTAAATTTTTCTTTTAAAATATTAGAACAACCATTCCTGGAGACTCATGCAATCGCACTTAAAAGAAGGATTTGTTCCTTTTAAAAAGCTTTTTATCTTCAAAGTCCCTTCGTAAAGCTTTGGATTTTGTTTGCTTTTTATTGCTAAGCCAGGCAATCTGCATAGCAAATGTATTTTATTTGAAACTTTCATGAAGTTTCTAGAAGCTGCCAGCCCATTATTTTGTGGCATGGTATTGGTGCAGGGGAAGATTAGCCAAATGAAGTGATGATTTTGACTATTAAAATTGTATTGAGCTACTGCTCTTCCATTCGGTTTATAAACTACCTCGAAGGCTAAATTCTTCCTGTGTCATTTTACTAATTGTTTAACCTTGAACAAATCTACTCATTTCTGTAAGCCTCAGTTTATTTTATTTTAAAGAAACAAAAAACATAATAAAACAATACAGTATTTCAAAGTAAGATGATAGAATATTAACAATAGTTATTATATTGTGTATCATTACCTTCAATAACCTGCTCAGATTACCAGATAAAGGCATGCAAAATCTTGTCGGGATAATGAAAAGATATCCAATAAGACTGGCACAAAAATCTCTCACTAGTACCTGATGTATAATACTTATTCACTAAGTGGAACTAAATATTATGCCGGACTATATTTAACAGATTAAAAATGATAAAGGCTATAAGAAGCGGGATGAGGAGAATCTAGGAGAGAGAACAGACTCCATATATTCCTACAAACGCTGTACAGCAGGGAAAAATGCTATTAGTCACCAGTTTCTATATGTAATTATGCTTATTTGTGATCATAAGCACTTCAAAGCTAAGAATGGAATGCAGAAGGCCCCAAAGGCTTACTCTCAGGCCAATGGTCTTTCAGCTAAGCTATTGTGTCTCCAAAGAGATCTCATAGCCTCATGAAGAAACTTATAAAGAATATGCTTTGGAATTTACTTCCATGATAATTGAAATTAAAACGAGGCAATTCCACAATTTGTTGCAATCATGACCTTTCACTGAGAAGGAAGAGGAAATGGGAAGGAGTTTTAACTTGAGGAGAACTAAAGCTGAAGAAGGTAGAACTCTGATGAAGATGGAGGCTGACTCCTTCATAAAAGGACGGGACTACATTTTATGGTTGCCCTACACTGGAGTAAGCTCTAGAATTGCCTTTACATAATGAGTATGGTGTTCTGAAAGAAACCTCTTCCTTCTGTTTTAGGAATTTCTTCCTAAGCTAGGCAATCTGCATAGCAAATGTGGATCTGTGTAAAATGTGGATCTGTGTATTCTTTACTTGGGAATAGCAATTGCGTCTTCTATTGGTATAACACATCTAGTCCTCAAGACAAGTTCTAGGCTAATTTCATACACTGTTGGCAAGAGAAGAAGAGAAAATGACTTCAATTTAGGGTGTAACAGGTCATGGACTGAGACCTGAGAATACCTGCCCTTTGTTTCCACGAGGACAGCTGTTCTATTTCAAACTGTTCATTTGAATCCCATGTACAACTCTTATCTGGCACCTGGCCTTTTAGAGACTTCTCTGACACTCCTATGAATAATTTGTTGATTTTTTTCTTCTGTAATTTTCTCCTGGACTCTAATAACTTATCAAGATTACAGTTTGCAGCCGGGCATGGTGGCTCACGCCTGTAATCCCAGCACTTGGGAGGCTGAGGCAGGAGGATCGCTGCAAGTTCGAGACCAGCCTGGGCTACAAAAGTGAGCTCAAAGCCAGCCTGAACTGCACAGTGAGACCCTGTCTCAAAAAAAGCCAAAAAAAAAAAAAAAAA
>PVJA010008718.1:0-63803 GCA_004027025.1 Myocastor coypus
AAAAAAAAACAGGAACGAATATACTTCCCTTTGGACTAAGAGGAAGCAGATACATATACAATCAAAGGTTTTCCATTAATTTTTTTTCTTTTCATAAGAAATAACAGGGGCAGGGAGATAGCTCCATGGCACAAGTACCTTCCTGGCAAGTGCAAAGTTGTGAGTTTGAACTCTGCAAACAAAGGAAGGAAGGAAGGAAGGAAGAACAATGTGACATTTTCAAAGCATGTTAGTAGTACATTCCCAATAATTGAAACAATGCATATTGTTGTCCTTGTAGTAGTTATACAGAGCACAGGATGTAGACATAATAATTTTTCTAATCATTGTTGATATAAAAAATTTCTTGTTATTGAACTAAGAGAAAGTAGTTGCATACATAGTGCAGTATTCCATGATCGCAATGGGTTATTGGCAGAACTGGCAATGCTTTCTTTTAGCTTTTGGAAATGTAAACTACGCTCTTGCTACCCCGAGTCGCGGCACTGTCAGTGGGCACTAGGACTCCTTGTGCTTCTCCCTGTAACTCAGGGCCCATCGGCCACCAGACTGGTCTTTCTCTAAGTAGCTTATTTCACAAGGCATCGGTTCCTCAAGGCTCATCCAGGTTGTGACAGTGAGGGTCTCCTTCTCAGGCACACTGCACCCCTTGTGCAGGCATGAGGGTGTGCACCTGTTCAGCCTCTCAGCTGTGGACAGACCTGAGGGCCCTTGTCACATCCTGGCTCCTGTGAAGGAGGCCTTGTGAAGAGGTGTGGACGGGTCACCGCTCAAGTCCCCATGTCTAATTCCAGGCGTGCCCAGAAGGGGAATCACCAGACCACACAATACTTCTATTTTTTGTTTTTTGTTTTTTTTTTTTAACTGTTCCAGTGACCTTTGTCCTTTTGTGGAATTTTTTCTTTGCTTTGTTTCTACCAGCCATTCGGATGGGTACTATGTCTAAGTGTTCTTTTACATAACTGACAGGTTCTTGGCGTAGCAGAGAAACGGGAAGAAGGAAAAAGAGAAAGGGGCTTTATTTTCTTTGAGGACACCAGAGAGAGAAAGAGCATATGGGGAAGGATTAGAAATTGTTTTTCTCTCCATTGGACCAAGGGAGGCTGAGGCTTTTATGGCCTTTTGCCAAGGGTGGAGTTTGGAGGGGATGTTTGCATATACCTGAGGGACCAGATTGGGGGTCTTCCCTGAGGCAGCTGGAAGGGCGGAAGTAAATTTTGTCCTGGGCTGAGTTGGAGAAGAAGGAGAGAGGTGGTCTTGTGAGCATAGGCCTTTGTTTTAAGGGCATCGGCCATATTAGATGACCACCACAATGATTTTGGCAATTCATGCTCGGGACAGAACCTATCAACAATATTTAATAGTGTGATTCTATTCCTCACAATCGAGAGCCAAACTTGAGGCAAACGGCATAAATGGATGATACCGGAAGTCCTGTGTAACTTCCAAGTTGTTTTTTAAACAACAAAGTTAAGGGGCAGAATGTGAAGCCAGGTGCCCTGTGGCTCATGTCCCTTCATGTTTTCTCTCTCCCACCTCCCTGCCTGTCACCAACACTTAATGTCACATCACATGTTGGCCACCACTGAGATGCCAACAGGAGACTGTCATCAGGGTCACAAGTGTCCTTAAGACACCCTGAGGCAGCCAGGATTAGGGGACTGGGGAGCCCTTAAGAGTCCACAGTGAAGCCTCCAGGCTGGCAAGCACCAGGATGGAAGGCTGGGGAAAGGCCAGGCGACAGAACAGGCGCTGCAGAAAGACACCTCCTGAACCAAGCATGGTGGCCCACACCTGTGATCTCGGCACTTGGAGACTAAGGCAGGAGGGTCACTTCAAGTTGGAGGCCAGCCTGGGCTGTGTGGGAAGTTCAAAGCCAGCCACAGCTATAGAGTGAGACCCTGTGTCAACAAAAAGTGAAGATGGTAAAATATATTCCACAAGTTTTTTTTGAAAGAACCCAGGGACTGGGGCTATAGTTCAGCGGCATAACTGTCTGCCTGGCAAGCACAAGGTCCTGAGTTCCAAGTGCACCAAAGTAAATAAATAAACAAGTACCCAGAAATGGTCCCTCTGCAAAGTGACAGTGCCTTGTGTAATCACAGCTCCCCTCTGGAGAGATCGGCTTGGGAGGTCCCTGTTTGTGTAGACTGAGGTTCCCCGCAGCCAGGGCCCCTTGGGGCAGCTTCCGCCTGGAGCTCCAGCCCTTGTAGACACTGGTTCACGCTTCAGTCTAAAGATTCCTTTGCATGTGTCTCACGCCTGGTGCTAAGGATGCCGCCTGCAATCCCTCCTCTCCCAGTGGCAGGGAGCTTGGGCTGCCTCCTATCAGTACAGTGGCCGCGGGGGCACTGAGCTTGTCCCCTCACTGCAGGGCCCTTCCCGGTGAGCAATGGCTCCTCCCGCTGCAAATGAGGCTTTCCGGACCCACTGTCCTGTCGCTGCTGTGCACCACCCTCCCCTTCCTGCACCTGGCCTGGCTTCCTGGCTTCCTCCCAGGGAGGCCAGGGCCTGAGACAGCTGAGGGCTTCCTGCACCCCGTACAGAAGGAGGTGGCAGAATCAGGAGCCCACCAGGGCCTCACAGCACAGCCCTGTCGCTACCAGCCTGGGCCGAGACTTCCCCCTCAGGATCCCAGAGCCCTCTAGAAGCACTGATTTAGGAGTCCTCCTGCAGACCCACAAATCAGGCCACGGTAATGCCGCTTGTCATACATACAAGAGTTCAATGAGAGCTCAGCACTCCCATCTTGGGAGCATTTGTTCATGTGTATGGCTGAGTGGTTTTGTTTTGTTTCATTTTGTTTTGGTGCTGGGGATTGAACCCAGGGCTTCTGCATGAAGCTACATTCCCAGCCCTTTTTATGTTATTTTGAGGTGCTAAATTGCCCAGGCTGGGCTCTCACTTGCATGTCTACCTCAGCCTCCCAGAATGCTGGGAGTGCAGGGAAGTAGCATCACCCCTGACTTGGAATTCTGCTTGTGCAATTCATATTTGTTCCTTGGGGTTGTTAGTTTTGGTGCTGGGACCAAATTCAAGCCTTGACAGCCCCCCTACGCATCCACTCTACCACTGAGCCACAGCCTAACTTCCCATGTTAGTTTTCTTCTTTCTTTCTTCCTTTCTCTCTCTCTCTCTCTCTCTCTCTCTCTCTCTCTCTCTCTCTCTCTCTCTTTCTTTCTTTTTTACCAGGTCTTGAACTCAGGCCCTTGTGCTTATCAGGCCAGTACTTATTCTACTGAGCTATCTCCCCAGCCCTCTTTTCCTTTTTTAACTTTATTTATGTTATGGCCAGCTCAGCCTGCCCTAGGGGTGGGACTGGCACAGCATGTGGTGCCAGGGATTGAACCGCAGTCCCTGAGGTTGCCTAAGCAGGCACTTCAGACCGCTGAGCTATCTCACCAGCCCCAGACTCTACTTTCAACGAGTAGGAAAGACAAGAGGAGCAGTTGCATGCAAAATGGAGCCCACAACTAGCAGCCCAGAGACTCCATGCTTGTGTGGTGTTTAGTAAGACCTCTGTCTGTAAACTCTTCAGGAGCCTTTGATCTCACTTTAAGCTTTTGGGAGAGAATAGACGGACTTCAACACATGAAATTTCCCAAGCTTAAAAAGATCTGCTTAGGCAAGTGCAGGGATCGGGCTTCCATCCTGGGTACTGCATGCTGCCCCCCGGCCCTGCCCTCAGATGCACTGAGCCAGCAACCAACTCTAGGCCTGGTGACGCACACCTGTAATCCCAGAACTGGGGAGGCTGAAAACAGGGGGATCACTATGAGTCCAATCTATGTAGTGAGACCTTGTACCAAGCCTTAAAAAGACATAAAAATCACCTGGGATCTCCTTATGCTGCAGAATCTGATCCCATGTACCTGATTTTGAATTTGTAATAAACATTCAAACCAAGGGCGGTCCACGGATCATTTGACTATCCAAGACTTAGGCTGAAAAAGCCACCTGCAGCCAATGCCGCTCTCTGCTCAACAAGGGCAGCTGGAGCGCATCCAGGCCTCCCCCAGCCCCAGCTTTCTGGGAGCTTAATTATTACAGGCTTTAATTATTCTGACTGGACTCTAATTTGCAAACCACACTAATGGTAGCTCAGTGCGGTCCTGAGCTGGGGAGGTAAGGAGTCGAGGTTGGTTAAAAGCCTGTGTAAGCCAGGGAGCTGGTATCACCTAGGGTTGTACTTAGTGCAGTTATCAGACCGCCTGCTTTAAAGAGCCCTACTGGCCATAATTGTTTGCTAAGCAACATTCCAATGCGATTGACAGAAGAAAAGAATAAAGTTAATAGGAAGTCATTTGGGGGTGAAAAAATTACCCTCCACACCAAGCATCTGATGTGTGTCAAATACACTGTCCAGGCACCTAAGAAATTTTACAATGTGCAGTTATCAGTGTCTGGCCTGACCTTTCAACTTTGCCTTGTTAAGCCAGAGCCTGTGGTTGTCATGGCAACACTGATAACCAGCTCCAGGTCTCCTCTCTGGAATGCCAGAGTCATCTTTCATCTCCGGGCCCATAACACATAGAAAGAGCTGGGAAGTCCCCGGGGCTCCGCTTCTGGATACTAACGGGCATTGCAACACACGGGTCCTTCCCAAGCTGCAGAATTCAACCCAGGGTTGGCCCGAGTGCAAGGAGCTTTGTGTGTGCTACTCTGGCCAGGGGTCAACTGCGCAGTCGCCAGCAGAGGGATGAAGTGCGCATGCGCCTAAGTAGAATCTCTGGGTCACCAGTACCCGCCCCGCAGCCCAACGATGTAAGAGTGCCTTTGGGCTTCTCTTAGTATCAGGCACTATTTCAGCGGTACTGAAATGAGCAAGTGAGGCTGCAAATGGTTTTGCTCGAAAGAAACACACCTGAACAGGTTGTGCAGTGGGTATTTTGGTTTTCCTCTTCCATCCTTTCCCTCTTTGCAGAGCTGCTCCTCTGGTCCTTGTCATGCGTGTGTTAGGTGCTTCATAAGTTACAAGGTGAGAAAAGTGCAGTTGTCGCACAGGTCTTCATATAAAGGGCGTCGTGCCGTCGACCTCTCCTTACACAGTGGACTTTGTCCCTCAGCCTTAAGTTTGGGAGATGGACCCTGTGGTTAGACGTAACTCTAGCTCATTAGTTTTATTCTGTTGCATGAATAAAACACAGCTGACTTATCCATGATCCCCTTCTTGGCCATTCAAGACACACATCTTTTATTCTTACAAATCAGGTTTCTGTGAACATAGTTGCCAATCTATTTTTTGTGTATATGTCTCCAAATTTTTTATCTAGAGAGGAATTGTTAGGACACAGAACGGGCACATCTTTAACTCTTTCCAATGCTGTCCAGCAGGAGGAGAGTTCTTGTATCTCCACGTGCAGGATCATCAGACTTTTGATTTTCTGGGGCACCATAACCACAGAGCCCTAGAAGAGGCGGATCTACTTTCTGTTTTTATACTTCTGGCCTCATCGTTTGATAGGTAGATCATGTTTCCAGTCCCCTCACGCATCCTATAGCCTGACAATGTGACACTTTGCTAGTTGTTTTTCATCAATGTTGGGAAATGTTTCTCTCTCTCTCTCTCTCTCTCTCTCTCTTTTTTTTTTTCCTTGTGTTTTTGAGACAGGGTCTCGTTATGCAGTTCAGGCTGACCTTGAGCTCACTTTTGTAGCCCAGGCTGGTCTCGAACTTGCACTGATCTGCCTGCCTCAGCCTCCCGAGTGCTGGGATTGTAGGCATGCAGCACCACGCCCGGCTTCTTTTTTCTTTTTTTTTTTTTTTTTCTGGTACTGGGGATCAAACTCTGGACCTTGGGCTTGCCACACAGGTGCTTATGCCACTGAGCTATCTCCCCAACCCTGGGAAATATTTCAATATGTGGTTGATATTATTTTAATATGCATTTCCCTAATTACCAGTGATAGGTTCTGGCCCTAATATGAATTGCTGAATCATTATGGTGGGTCATCTAATATGGCTGAAGCCCTTAAAACAATAGCTTATCTTCCCAAAGACCACCTCCCTCTTCTTCTCTAACTCAGCCCAGGGTGCAATTTCCTTCCACCTGTCCTGCCACCTCTGGGAAGGCTCCAATCAGCTCCTCAGGTAAATCTAAACATCCTCCTCAAACCCCACCCCTGGCAACAGGCCATTAAAGCCTCAGTCTCCCTTTGTTCCAATTCAGAGAATTCCTTATCTTCCCCAAATTCTCTCCATGTCCTCCAAGAGAATAAAGCCCTTTTCTCTTTTCCTTCTGCCTGTTTCTGTGCCGCGACACCGCGGAAAACCTATCAACCAGAAAGTCTGGCATTGTTTTCAGATGTTTATTTGCCATGTGGAATTCCTCTTCTATCAATTGCCAGTTTCCATCCTTTCATCAATAGGTTTGGATAGAACCCCTTCCTTAGCTTCTCCTTGACTGTAGGCATTGAACAAGTAATTATACAATAATCCTTTTTGGGGTCTGAGGATGTAGCTCAGCAGTGCAGAACCTAAGTTTGATTCCTAACAACAAAACTGGTAGCAAATAACTATTTATTTATTTAGTCTTTTTGAGACAGGGTCTTATTATGCAGCTCAGGCTGGTCTTGAGCTCACTTTGTAGCCCAGGCTGGTCTCTAACTTGCAATGATCCCCCTGCCTCAGCCTCCAGAGTGCTGAGATTACAGGCATGCCCACCATGCCGGGCTCTACGATCTTGTTTTGATTCATAGGCTGTGTTGCAGGCTGGCGGGAAGACCATCCTCTGGACCTGTCTGCAGTGTTCATTTTGTTTGTGTTTCTCCTGGCTCCTCCTAAGCAGCAGATACACATCAGCCACCCAGATGGTGAGAACCCCATTCTCTAGCTGGTCCCACTGTTCTCATTTCTCAGGGTGATAAATCCAGAGCCATTCAACTGCATTCCAGAGGGTGATAAAAACCCAGGGGCTTCCTCTCCGGACTTAGCCAGTGTTTACCTTAAAGAGACCAGGTTCTCGCCCCAGCTCTCGAGCCTGAGGGAGGCAGATGTGGCCCAGCATCTGCCTGTGCTGTGCTGCCGATGTCCCTGTAGGTTGCCCTGGTCTCCACGTGCTGCCCTTGGGAAACTGAGGCACAGGGAATTCACACGGAAATCCTGCTACAAAGAGTCAGTCGGGGCCCAGCAGGATGGCTCAGTGATCTAAAGCGCCTGCAGGACCATGGTTTGATCCCCAGCACCACATGCTGCTCCAGCCCTGCCCTCAGGGCAGGCTGAGCTGGCCATAAAAATAAATAAACAAACAAAAGTTCTGAAACAAGAAAAAAATAAAATAAAATTCTAAAAAAAAAATAAAAGAGTCAGTCAGTCAGTCCCCTGATCCATAATCCTCGTGTTTCCAGGCAGGATAAATAAACTAATATAAATGTAAAAGTCAATGTATATCTCCACCTGGTCTATAGCTTATCTTTTTCCTCTGTTTATGTTCTTATTGCAGTAAAAAATGCATATAAGAACTGAAAGTGACTTTTTTTTTTTTTGCTTTGGTGGTACCCAGGATAGAACTCAGGAGCCTGCGCTTGCCAGGCAGGCACTTATGCTACTTAGCTGTTTCCCCAGCCCTAAGAAAATGCATATAAGAAATTCACCATTTTAATAATTTCTGTGCGTCATTCACTGGCATTCAATACAATTCCAACCATCACTTCCATCCTTCCAGAGAATGTTTTCATCTTGCAGAGGGAAATGTGTACTCCTGGAACAGTTCCTCTGTCCCCAGCAGCTGCACGCTGCTTCCTGTCTCTGCTGATTGGACGACTCCAGGCACGTGATATGGGTGTCGGCTCCCAGTTTGTCCCTTTACAACAGGTGTTTTTCACCTGGCAAAAAGTCCCTAAGTTTCTTCTATGTTGTAGGAACATCAAATCGCCTTCGTTTTTTTTTTTGTTTTTGTTTTGTTTTTTTCTTTTCTTTTCTTTTCCCCTTTCTTTTTTTAACAGTTGACACATTGCATATTGTCCTCACAATAGTTCTACAGAGCACAGTGTGTGGGCATGACCCACCTTCCTATTGATGTTGCTAAGAAAAAAAAAAAGCAATGTTTAGTGAAAGTGTTAATGTTTGTTTGATCAATCTTATATACCTATATCTACTAATCTAAACTGATCTGATGATGAAAATATGTAATATAACCATTGTTAAATTTAAATAATAATTCAAAAATCTCTGCACACTGGAAAAAAATTCCAGAACCTATTCATGAAATATAGTTCATAAATGGGTTGATCTTAATTTGCTGTCCATGCAACGGGAAACTCTGAAATAAAGCTTCCTTCTCCTCAGGAAAAAAAGAAAAATCTCCTTCCTTGCTTAAATATTATTCATGTTATCCACTTTTAAGTGCACGCTTCAGCGACCTAGGGACATTCACGCGTTGCCAAGACGCATCCACAGAATTCTCATCTTTCGGAGCTGAAACTGTTTGTACTGCACAGCAGCCCCCCACTCTCGCTCGCACCCCCATTCTCGTTCTGCACCCCAGCTCTTCCCTTTAAGGCTGAGCTAGGGATCCACTGAACATTCCTGGCTCGCTTGTTTGTTCACCTGCCCTCCTGTACATGCTTGGCTCCTCCCACCCGTGGACTGGTGCATACCAGCTGCCCTGAACGTAATGTGCAAGTGTCTGTTTGAACTTCCTCCTTTGGCCGAAAAACAATTGGCATATTTCAACACATTCACTTTTTTAGCTCTTTCCTTTGCAGGCTTTTTTTTTTTTTTTTTAAGTCCCATGAAACCTCATTTCTAAAATGGACTGTGTTTGCGATGTGGTAGGCCTGTTCCTAGCTCCTGTGGTCCCACAGTCACAAGGCTGAGACTGTTGGCTTCCAGGCCAGGCTCACAACCAGTGCTACCAGAATCAGACTGCCACCGGCTGGTCCCACTGGCGGGAGAGAGAGAGATAGGTCACTCCCTGGTGCCCCTGTGGCTCTCTGGCTGGAAAATGGAGCCTGGTTAACACAAGAGCTAATTAAGGAGAGCAAAGCACACCTCTAGCCTTACTGATTTCACACAGAGGTGGGGATTTTTTTTTTTTTTTTTTTTGTGGGGTCTTTTTTGAGACAGGGTCTCGCTATGCAGCTCAGGCTGGCCTTGAGCTCACTTTTGTAGCCCAGGCTGGTCTTGAACCTGCACTGATTCACCTGCTTCAGCCTCCCAAGTGCTGGGACTATAGGCATGTGCCACCATGCCCAGCTAAGCTATCTGGCCAGCCCTTCTTAACCCTAATATAAATGCCTGTCTCGTAGGGGTAATGTTAGAAGGCAAGTTGGGGTTGTGTAGTTACGCACTTCCGACAAGCTCCCAGTGACCCCCTGATGCTAAAAATAATAAAATAAAAAAGTCATAGAAAGCCACGGGAAGACAGGAGGGAGGCAGAGAGCACAGGGAAACTACCCCTTGGTTCCTGGAAGTTATCTGTGCAGCCTTGGCCTAGAAAATGCCTGTAGGCCTGAGATCACTTGGGCCAATACTGGTAGGAAAACTTTAGGACCAGTCACACCTGGGTTTGAACCCCAGCTCTGAAAACTATTAGTAAAATAACCTTTGGCAAATTACCTCATTTCCTGAGGATTTCTCACCCTATAAATGACACCTGTATGGCTACTTCCGGTATGACAGAAAGTAAACATCAGGTCTAGTGCATGGCCTGGACTGGGGATTCTTGCCATTATGAGTGTGAGCTTTGACATCTGAGTGCAGAGCACTGTCACACAGCCCCATGGGACCTGGTACTCAGTGACACACCAGGAGGTGGGGGTGAGGAAGGGGGCAGATCTGGCGCTCGATAGGCAGTGAGCCATTAGGCAGGCTGCCCAGGGACACACCTGTGTTCTCAAGAGCTCATCATTTTTTGTTTTTGTTTTTGTTTTAAATATATTTTTAGTACACCATCTACAGGGTCTCACTATACAGATCAGACTCATAGTGATCCTCCTGTTTTCAGCCTCCCAAGCACTGGGATTACAGGTGCCCACCACCATGCCCAGTCTCAATCACCTCTCATGTGCCCTGGGGCTGGGACCAGCACGGCATGCTGGGGATTGAACCCTGGTCCCTGTGTCTGCCCCTGTGTCTGCCTAAGCAGGAGCTTTAATCTGCTGAGCTATCTGGCTGGCCCTCACATCTGTGTTCTGATCAATTCTATACAATAAATTGCAGACTTTGAAAGAAATTAGAAGCCTAATTATGGTGGTGCCTGCCTGTAATCCCAGCACTCTAGAAGGCTGAGGCAGGAGGATTATAAAATTAAGCCAAACTGGGACAATTTTTTTTTTTTGGTCAAGCAAATTTTAATCAAGTTAAGAAGAGACAGTCAAAGTGCAATTCTGAGGAAAGTCCGTACCTCATAGGCTGCAAGGAGTTCTTGCTGTCCTCACTTAGGCGGTGTAGAAGGTGGGACCCCCACAGGAGGTGGGACCCACTCCTGAAGCTTGCTCCGAGTAGGGGAGTACAGTACACACTGCTGTAGAGTGCCGCTCACGTTGAGCTGATGCATCTTTCAAATGAATCTTTGGTCCACGGGGGCTTGGTTGTGGGAGGGTCGTCAGTCATACTGTGACACCAGCGGAGCCCCTGGGGTAACACCATGCTCCCAGCCACATCGCAGGAAGTGCTCTTGCCGTTCATTTCCGTGGCGTACGTCACCCATCGGTGGTGGCTAAAAGCCTGCTTGTTGTCCTCAGTATTTGCTGCCATATTTGTGCTCTCCCGCTAATGTTCCAATCTTCACATCGTTTGCCCTGAAGAGAGCTCGTAGATAGCCATGGAGGCTGCTGTGGCCACTGGCCTGATGCAGCCCACACTTCAAGACCTACAGCAACTTGAACTTGGCCCACAGGCCCAAACTGGGACAATTTAATGACTTAGCAAGACCCTGACTCACGGGGCCAGGCGGGATGGCTCAATGGTCTAAAGCACCTGCTTGGGAAGCTTGGGCGGCTTCAGGGACCGCAGTTCGATCCCCCGGCACCACATGCTGCGCCAGCCAGACCCTCGGGGCGGGCTGAGCCGGCCATAAAAATGAGTGAGTAAACAAACAAGGGTTCTGAAATAAGAAAAAAAAAAAAAAAGACCCTGACTCACAATAAGAGCGTAGATTTTTCTTTTGTGGTACTGGGGAGCAAACTCACCACCGTGTGCCTGCCAGGGAGGTGCTTGTGCCGTTGAGCTATCTCCCCGGCATAAAAGTGGGGTTGTGGGGAAAGCCTTGGATTCAAACTCTAGTAATGCGTGCGCATGTGCGTGTGTGCGTGTGCGTGCGCGCGCGCGCGCGCGCACACACACACACACACACACACACACACACACACACGAGAGCTCAGAGAGTTTCTTCGGGAAAACTGGGGAAGTGCTCTGGCATCTCCCACTTCCCAATCATTAGAGAAGGGAAATATCTGAATTATTTTTCTTTGCCTGCTGAGATGAAATACCTGAATTAAGGAGGCCAGGTTTATTTAGCTTATAGGTGACAGAGGTTTCAGTTCCTACTCAGCCAGCTCCAAGTCTGGGTGGCACGGCAGAGAAGCAACCGTTCCTGGCTGTGGAAAACAGCGGAAGCGGGAAGAGCAGACCGGGAGGAGCGCTAAAGCAAGCCGCTTCTCCTTCCTTATATCATAAGCGGGCCCCCACCCCGTGGTAGGCGGTGGAGCACCCACACGCCCAGCTCTCGGCACCCAATAATGAACCACTCTCGAACAGTAGGTTCAGCCATCTCTGAAAGTCCCACCCCCATTCTGTGTGTGTGTGTGTGTGTGTGTGTACCCTCCACCTTCCTGTGGGGAAGCCTCCAGACACAAACCACAACAGGAATGGAGATGGCCTCCTGCTTAACTTAATTCCAATGGAAAGGCATGCAGGTGGCCCAACCAGGGAACGTGACCTGTGTCCCCCAAGTTCATGGGACACAGTGGATTAATGCGACACCAGACCTTGATGTCTCACCTAAGGAATCCGGACCAACACTGGGAACTGCCTGGACTTCCCAAGTGTGTAACTCAGTCCCATGAGCCAGTCTAGAAAAAGATGTCCTGATGCTGTCCCAGAACCTGCCAAAGAAGGTCCTCTGGGGAGGAAACGGGAGGTCAAGGGACAGAAGCTGCTGGGGCCAGAACTGTGTTGAGGAAACTTCAGATAAAACATCGCAGATGAGCTCCTCCCTGCAAATAGGTGCAGGGGCCAGGGTTTGATCCCTGGGCCGGCTAGTGCAGGCCCCACCCCTGGGGCACCTTGAGATGGCAATTGAGACTGGGCCTGATGGCCTGTGCCTGTAACCACAGCTCTTTAGAGGCTGTAAACAGGTGGATCACTAGGAGTCTAATGTACTAGTGAGACCCTGAACACCCTGTAGACCCTTCCCTACAATACAAAAAAGGAAAAAAGAAAAAACCATGATCTCTTTAGCCTTTTAAAGAGTAGGTGTCGGGGCTGGGGAGATAGCTCCGAGGCACAAGTGCCTGCTGGGCAAGTGCAAGGTCGTGAGTTCGAACCCTGGTCCCACAAAAAAAAAAAAAAAAAAAAAAAAAAAAAGAGTAGGTGTCACTAAAAGTCTTGTGGAAGTGTTTCGTTAGACAAACTGTGCTGTACCGGTCTGTCAAGCCCCGAGGAAGGACTGCAACACCAGCTCAGGAAAGAGCTCTTCCTCCGGCTCCTCCCTCCTCACCACCGAGGGTTGGTCCCAGAGGGTCAGAAAGCACAATGAGAAACCAGGGAGCCAAGCTCAAAGTGAGTCTCCTCAGTCCTTATGCTACCAGAGAGAGCCTGCCGAAACTGACCAGCTCGAGGGGGGAAGAGCTTTTGATTTTAAAATAAAGCTTGCAGGTTTGGCGTGGCAGTGAGCTGAGTTGTCTCGGCTGCCAGTCGTGGTGGCTGTGAGCGCAGGGGCAGCCGGTGAGCCGCGCGGTGTACTGTGGGCCTGCAGGGAGCAGCTCTGTTACACAGGAGAAGAGAACTGGCTCCTGCCCTGCGTTAACTCACAGAGGAAATACTGGGGAAGAGTTCAGAGAAGCCTCAGTGCGCTCATCACTCTGCACAGTGGCATTCCAGAGCTTGGAAATGTGGGGAGCTACTGTATGTCTCACGCTTGTACTCAGCCATGGGTGCTGTTAGAGGCACAAGAGCTGTATGGGATGCAGATTTATCTCCCCTGTGGTCTCTGTCAGGAGTTCTGTCACCATCACTGGGACAAAGAACCCAACACCCACAGCCTAAAGGAGAGGTTTAATTTGGCTCATGCTTTCAGAGAATTCAGTTCTCGGTTCAGTGGTTCCCTGGCAAAAATGGTGAAAGGGGGCTGGCAGTGTAGCTCAGCAGACTAAGCGCTTGCTGAGGTAAGTGCAGAGGCCAGGGTTCAATCCCTGGTAGCACATGCCACCCCAGCCCCGCCCCCAGGTGCGTTGTGCCAGCAATGGAATCCGGGCATGGTGGCACAAGCCTGTAATCCCAGCACTAGGGAGGCAGAAATCAGGAGGATCACTGCATAGTGACACCCTGTGTGCACGCACGCGCGCGCGCGCACACACACACACACACACACACACACAGAAACAAAACAACAACAAAAAACTTCTTTAAAAAAATGGTAAAAAGCCAGTGAGGAAAGCTAGGTGGAAGGCCAAGGTAGTAGGGCAGGGTGAGAGGACAGACTCAGAGGGAAGGGCGAAAGCGCAGGGTGGGAGGCCAAGGAAGGCTTGGGTGCCCACCACAAGGCAGCCAGGAAGCAGAGAAGGAAGGGGGAGCTGAAGACAAGACGACACGCATCTAGGTCACACCGCAGTGTCCCCGCTCCTCCACCCAGGCCTGCTCTCCGGCAACACATCCAGCTGCTGATCTCATTGATGGATGAATGCACTAACGCAGTGGTTCTCAACCTTTCTAATGCCGTGACCCCGCAATACAGTTCCTCATATTGCGGGGACCCCAAACCAAAAAATAATTTTGGTGGCTACTTCAAAACTATGATTTTGCTACCATTATTATTATTATTATTATTATTATTATTATTATTATTAAATTTTTTTTTTGTCTTTTTGAGACAGGGTCTCGCTATGCAGTTGAGGATGGCCTTGAGCTCACTTTTGTAGCCCAGGCTGGTCTCGAACTCGCACCAATCCTCCTGCCTCAGCCTCCTGAGTGCTGGGATTACAGGCGTGCGCCACCACGCCCGGCTTATTATTTAAATTTAACAATGGTTATATTACATATTTTCATCATCAGATCAGTTTAGATTAATAGATATAGGTATATAAGATTGATCAAACAGGGGCCCGGCGGGATGGCTCAGTGGTTTAAAGCGCCTGCTTGGGAAAGCTTGGGCGGCTTCAGGGACCGCGGTTCGATCCCCGGCACCACATGCTGCGCCAGCCCTGCCCTTGGGGCGGGCTGAGCCGGCCATAAGAATGAGTGAATAAACAAATAAAGGTTCTGAAACAAGAAAATAAATAAATAAATTAAAAAAAAAAAAGATTGATCAAGCAATTAAATGTTAACACTTTCAATACACATTACTTCTTTTTTCTTTTTCTTCCTTTCCCCTTTCTTTTTGTAACAGTTGACACATTGCATATTGTCCTCATAATAGTTCTACAGAGCACAGTGTGTGAGCATGACCCACCTTCCTATTGATGTTGCTAAGAAGGAAAAAAAAAAAAGAAAAGAAAAATTTGCTACCATTATGATTCGGAATATAAATACCTGATATACATTATGCATTTTCCGATGGCTTCAGGTGACCCCTGTGTTTTGGTCATTTGACCCCCACCAGAGTCATGACCCATAGGTTGAGAACTGCAGCAACGGGTACAGCGCTGCCCTGATTCAGTCACCTTCCGAACAGAGGAGACTCAGGAGGACACTTATCCAGGCCATGGCACCACAAGCCAGTCATCCACGGCTCAGGGGCTGGAAGCAACAAGGGGTGTTTCTTCATCAATAGTCTCTGTGGGCCAGGAGGTGAGAAAGGCTTGACCTGGCCGCTGTGACTAAGTCCTATGGTGACACTGGAGCCAGGAAGTCAGCAGGGGAGCCGCGCCTGAGAGCCCAGGACTTGGGAGGCTGACGCAGGAAGGGGCACCTTGGACTCAAGGCCAGGCTGAGCTCTGCAGTGAGCCCGAGGACAGCTGCACTGCACAGAGAAGCCTCATCTCAAAGAAACACAGTCAGATGGGGCTGCGGTCAGCTGCAGCCTAACAGGAGCCAGGAGCTCTGCATCCAAGATGGCGCACGCACGTGGCTGTTGGCAGAGGCCTGAGCTCCTGGCCATGTGAACCTCTGCATAAGGCTGCTTGGGGGCTCTTACCATGTGTCAGCTGCCTTGGTGTTTGAGAAAACAAGGAAGAATCCACCTGGCCTTAGCCTGGTAGGGTGGTCCAGATGCTTTCCCATCTGCATAGCCTCGCCTCTGTCATACCTCAGGGATGTCTCCAACCTGAAGCTTTGGGCAGCTCCTAAACTCTGTACACAGCGATTCAACGTAGGGCTAGTGAGCCTGACAAAAGACAGGGACTTCAGCGACAGCCAGGTGGTAGCACATTCACACCCTACCCAGCTAGAGCTAGACGGTGTGAGATTTCATTACGTTCCTTAGCATGACACACAGTTTAAAGCATAGGAATTGCTTATTTTTACAATTGTGCATTGAATTTTTTAGAGCACAGTTGACCACAGGGGAACTGACACCTACTACAAATTGAACTGAAAATATTAAGTTGAACATTCCAGAAATAAACAATATACACATTTTTGTTTATGTATTTATGTATGTATGTATGTATTTATTTATTTATTTATGTGTCTTTTTGAGACAGGGTCTCGCTATGCAGTTCAGGCTGGCCTTGAGCTCATTTTTTATTTATTTATTTATTTTTTATTTTTTTGGTTTTTTTCTTGAGCTCACTTTTGTAGCCCAGGCTGGTCTCGAACTCACAGTGATCCTCCTGCCTCAGCCTCCCAAGCGCTGGCATTACAGGCGTGTGCCACCACGCCCAGCCTTATTTATTTATTTATTTGAATTTTTTTTTTCTTGTTTCAGAACTTTTTGTTTGTTTGTTTATTAATTTTTTTTTATGGCCGGCTCAGCCTGCCCTGAGGGCAGGGCTGGCACAGCACGTGGTACCAGGGATCCAACCGCAGTCCCTACAACTGCCTAAGCTTTCCTAAGCAGGCGCTTCAGACCACTGAGCCAACCTGCTGGACCCCTATTTATTTATTTTTAATGTATACTTTGTGTGTGTATGTGTGTGTGTGTGTGTGTGTGTGAGACTAGGGTTCAAACTCATGACCTTGCATTTGCCAGGCAGGCACTTGTGCCATGGATCTATCTCCTCATCCCCAATGCATACATCTTAAATGACTTCTATAATACATTATTCTTCCTTCCTCCCTCTTTCCACATAGGGGATTGAATCCAGGGCCTTTACATGGAGCTACATCGTAAGTCCTTTGTAAAGTTTTTTATTTTGAGACAGGACCTCATTAGGTTGCTAGATTACCCATGCTAGGCTTGAACCTGTAACCCTCCTGCCTCCAATATCCTATTGTATTGTTACTGTTCATCTGTTACCCACTTAATAAATCAAAATTTAGTGTGCATAGGTGTGTATGTGTAGGGAAGATGCAGTATCTGTAAGGTCCAGTGCTACCCAAAGTTTCAGTCACCCAGTGGGGCCTAGGGACTGATCCCCAGGGTTGTGGTCTACAGGGTTCTGCTCAGGAGAAGCAGTCATAGGAGTAGACCGAAGTTGGGGGGGGTCCCACTGTGTCTGACAGGGAGGGGACCCAGAGAGTATGGGCTGTAGGACAGCACTGGACCACATTCGTGCTGAGAAGGAAGAGGCAGAGATGCGGGGCTGAGGTGGGCTGTGGAACGTCATGGCCACCATGCCATTTGGACACACGCTGGTCCAGGCAGCTCGTGTCTCTGCTGGCAGGCATGTGGCAGAATGAGGACTTAGGCCAAGTGGTCAGCTGCTTAGAGGCTTAGTCCCAAGGTCAGGAGAGAACAAGTGATAGTTCTTGGGGCAAATAACTGTCCTCTGCAGAACGCAGGGAGCACAGGACAGCAGGGCAGGGCAGAGCTGCTAAGTCAAGGTCTTATGAAATGCTCCAAGGGAACTCTGGGAACGGGTGTTATGGGGATCAAGCAGGCTCTCAGATCGCATCCTGCATCCTATGGGCAAACGCAAAAGCAAGCATATAAGTGGGGCACGGTGCTGTGCTTCTGTACCTGCTACTCAGCAGGCCAAGGCAGGAAGATCTCTTTAGCCCAGGAGTTCAAGACCAACCAGAGCAACACAGTGAAACCCTATCTAAAATAAATAAAAATTAAAACGGAGAAAAGAAATGATAGCAGACAAACTACTAACATACGTCCTCAGGTTACAACAATGTTTAAAAGGGTGAAGCTGTTCCGTGAATATATAGCTAATGCAGCAGAATATAAAAATCCATGAAAAATTATAATTACAAGAATTGTACCGGGGGCTGAGGAGATAGCTCCATAGCACAAGAGCCTGCCTGGCAAGTGCAAGGTTGTGAGTTTGAATCCAAGTCCTGAAAAAAAAGAAAAGAGAATTGTATCATAAAAGCAACCTTTCAAAAATGTGAGGGGAGGCAAAGCAACAGCTAATGAAGGGAAAGTTGGAGAATCAGCAATGAACAAAGGAACAGACCAAGCCGGGTTGTTGCCTGACACCAGAAGAAACGGTTCAGAAATCAAAGATCTGCATTAAAAACCATACTAGAACAAAAAACACTGTCTTCTAATTAGAACAAAGCACAAGAAAAATTTGGGTAGGACAAGAAAAGGCCTGGTTCTGCTGCCATCTCAAGCCGATGACTCAGAGGAAGAGTCTGATTACCAAATTGGCTTGGGACACAGTAGATCAATAGATGGAACAGCTTGGCACCTACCTCAGGGGACCCAGGATGTAGAAAGGATTAGGCCAGAGGGCACAGGGGACAAGGGGCAGTAAAGAACCTAGGACAGGGCCCTCCGGATGCCCCTCCAGTGTCCGCAATGGAGCGCTGACTCTGCGCTCCCATCCCAGAGTCTTCGTCTTTGGTCTTGAAGAGAGAGGACAGAGACTCACTAGCCGGCCCAGGGCAAGCCAAGCCGCCCTTTGGCTCTGGGCAGGACACTTCTGAGGGGACTGAGGCGGCTACCAGCAGAGCTGAGTGGGAATCTGATGCGCAATTAGGGTGGCTCCAGTGAAGGTCGAGAGGTCGGGCCTTTCTGTCCGGTTCCCAGGACCCATCAGACCTCCACGGGCCAAGTGAGGAGCCAATCTTTCCTGCAAAAGTGGCTCTCACATCCCTTAAGGGTAACCCAGGTGACTGTCAGCATCATAGTCCACACAGGAGCAGAGTGGGAGGTAGTGCACACGGTGCAGCTGTGTAACCTCCACAGTTAGTGATTCCTTTTTTTTTTAAATTTTATGTATTTATATATTTATTTATTGTTTCAGAACCTTTATTTGTTCATTCACTCATTTTCATGGCTGGCCCAGCCCGCCCCGAGGGAAGGACTGGCACAGCATGTGGTGCCGGGGATCAAACCACGGTCCCTGAAGCCGCCCAAGCTTTCCCAAGCAGGTGCTTTAGACCACTGAGCCATCCCGCCGGGCCCCTTTTTTGGTCTTTTTGAGACAGGGTCTCGCTATGCAGCTCAGGCTGGCCTTGAGCTCACTTTTGTAGCCCAGGCTGGTCTCGAACTTGCACTGGTCCTCCTGCCTCAGCCTCCCAAGTGCTGGGATTACAGGCATGTGCCACCACGTCCGGCGAGTTAAGTGATTCCTAAAGTGGGCTAAACGCTAGTGAAGCTAGATGATTTCTTTAGGTTTTTCCTTTATTACAATATAACCCTAGGAACTCACATCAGGTGGATGAGGTGGCGCATGCCCTTAATTCTAACAGTCTGGGAAGCTGAGAGAGGAGGACTCAAAGTTTGAACACATAACCTGGGCAAATTAGTGATTGGGCAAGAGGTTGCCTCAAAATAAAAATTAAATTAAATTACCTACATGGCTGAGGATATAGCTCAAAGTGAAAGCCCTGAATCCAATCCCAAGTACCAGGAAAAAAAAGAAAGATTCATAGAAAATCAACCTCATCAAAAAACTCCTGTGAGAAAAATTATAGTGAAATTATAAAGTGTTTTTAAATTTTAATAAACATTAAAATATATTTGGTATTAGTAATTATCAGTAGAACTATACATGAATTCATAAATTAATAACAATTTTAAAAACTGAAGTGCATTTAAAATATTAAAGTACAAACTCAGAAAAATATTTGTAATTCATCTGGCAAAGATGTCGATAAGTATTGAAATAGAAAAATAAATGTGTTGAAATACAAAACTCAAACAAAGGACAAAGATGGCCCACAGATAGGACTCTTCATATTAGAAAATCTGTCAACATTCCTAATAAGAAAAGAAAACAACCCCCAGCTGGGTGCACACTGTGAAGCCTTTATTCCCCATTTAGTTTAATCAGAACCTTCGGCGGTCTGTTGACAAGTATGGGGGCCACATTCATCCGTAGCTGATGCAGAAAGAACCCACACTCATGTCAGAGGAGGGCCCCCGAATACTGGAAAATAGCTCCCCTAACTGTCTCTGTTCTTGAGAATCTTCTTCCTTTGGGTCACAAAATTATGTATGGTAGTTTTAAAGAATTGGAAAGGACCAACAAGGGGACCAGCTAAACCCATAGTAAGAGTAACACTGTGCATTTGTTTAGAATGTGAGAAACTTATGTGCGCTGACATAGGGACTACCTTAATGAACATAGCCATGGGTTGCTCACTGATGGTACACTCTGAAAAGTGCGCTGCCACACAACGTTGTCACTGTGTGAGAGTCATGTCACCATCCAGACTAAGCTGCTATGGCCTCCACAGTTGCACCATCCCCCACGCCATTCTCTTTCCCGCCATTCCCTGCAAGACAAGAGGGCTGTTGGAGCTGTCTCTGCCCCTCATCTTGGGTGGATGTGAAGCTGGGGCATTTTTCCAGCCTAGGATTGTTGTAACAGAGATTAGGCTCAGCAGCAAGTGGAAACATTTAGCTCTGGATAAGATATGGAGATAGCTCAGTGGTCTAAAGGGCCTGCTCAGGGCAGGCTGAGCCAATTTCCAGCCTGTTCCCTGGACCTGTGGATTTGCCCATTCTGAACATTTCATGAAAACACAAAGGTGCCATTTGTGGTGTTTGGTGTTGACGTCTTTCCCTCAGCACAGTGCTTCTAGGAGTCTTCTGTTGATTGCTCATTGTGAAGGAACCCCCATTGCAAGGCTGGCTGACACTGTCCTGTGGCTAGACTGCATTTCAGTTCTACTTCACAGCTACTGGAAATGATACTTTAGCAAAGCAAAGTTTTGGTCCATACCAATTCCTCGATATCCTAGCATACAAAGGAAGAACTAAAAGCCTGTCCTGCTGTGATGAGAATCTGCTCACATCTAAAAACACATTTAAAACAGTCTGGTCTGACTAGGAAAACAGTCAAAATCTCATTTAGGTCAAGTCTTCTTGGCCAAGTGTGGTGGGGCACATTCTGTGATCACGGTCTTAGGAGGCTGAGGCAGGAGGATCACTGTGAGCCTAAGGCCACCTTGAACTACATAGTGAGACCATCTGAAGAGAAAAAGAGCCCTTGTGTCTTTCCTGCTGCACACGCTCTTTCCGCTCCTCTGTGATGACCGCCTGTCTTTTCCTTCCTTCTCTCTCTCTTTTTTTTTAAAATATTTATT
Source organism: Myocastor coypus (assembly GCA_004027025.1). Taxonomy (NCBI): domain Eukaryota; kingdom Metazoa; phylum Chordata; class Mammalia; order Rodentia; family Myocastoridae; genus Myocastor; species Myocastor coypus. The sequence continues at coordinate 20,752 of PVJA010008718.1, forward strand.
TATTTATTTATTTATTTATTTATTTATTTATTTATTTATTTATTTATTTATTTATTTATTTATTTTCTTGTTTCAGAACCTTTATTTGTTTATTCACTCATTTTTCTGGCCGGCTCAGCCCGCCCCGCGGGCAGGGCTGTCGCAGCATGTGGTGCCGGGGATCGAACTGCGGTCCCTGAAGCTGCCCAAGCTTTCCCAAGCAGCCGCTTTAGACCACTGAGCCATCCCGCCGGGCCCCCTCCTTCTCTCTTTTGTATGCAGGCATGCATGCATGTATGCATTTTGTGTGGCTCTAGGGGTTGAACCTAGGGCTCCTGAACGCTTTCTTTCTCGTCGGCCACCACCTGCAGATACTGCCTCCCTCTCCACTTGCTGGGCCTACTTTCCCCTACTTCTACCATGACCCCTTGCTGTCCTTTACCCTGCACACCTGCAGTCCCTCGTTTGCCAACACGCATGCTCATCACAGCCAAATGAACTCACCTGGAAAAAATTAAAAAGCAGGCACACCCAAGCCCTACTGGAATCGTCACTGTTGCCATTCGCTCTTTGCCTGCAAGACAAGAGGGCTGTTGGAGCGGTCTCTGCCCTTCATCTTGGGTGAATGTGAAGTCGGGGCATTTTTCCAGCCTAGGTTCATAAGGGATTGTTGTAACAGAGATTAGGCTCAGCAGTAAGTGAAACATTGAGCTCGGGATAAGATTTGGAGACAGCTCAGCGGGCTAAAGGGACTGCTCAGGGCAGGCTGAGCCAAGCTCAAGTGAGGCAGGAGATGAATGCCTGGCTAGCTGGCTGGGCAAGTGGTGGAACCTGTCCATCAGAGTTCCCACACACATGCACTGAAAAATAGTTTCCAAGCCCTGCCCATGGAACCGATATGAAATCTGAAATCAAGTAGGCTTTTGATTGGATGGCTAACTTCTGATGTCAGAAAGGGTGGATGCAAAAGACAGACACCATTGACTTCCTGGCTACAATGCCCTGCCTTTCACGGAGGTCTGTTCTCAAGCTGCAAAGCATATTTCTCTTCCTACTTTTAATGAATGTACAACCTTGTTACCTTCTTGAAACAACTCTTTGTTGAGGATAACAAGGAGTCTCTAGAAGGACCTGATGGCATCCTAGGACCCCATTAACACAAGCACACAGCATGCAAACACATGCACACACAGCCCCCCCCAAGATGTCCACGCACGGGCGTTAGATAAGAGCCCAGACCGGAGGCTGGGCCTCATGTAGCGCAGCGCCTTCCTGAGGAACAGAGGGTCAGAGGTGCAGACTAGTCTGATCAGAAGCCAGTGCTGTTCTGCGACAGCCTGAGTGTACTTGTTTGAATTTTAAACCACCTACAGCATCGCTTTCACTCAGGCAAGTGCTGTCCAATGGGATAGACTCACACATCCTTCCTGTCCTTTCTGGTGTCCCCAATCAGGGGACGGCAGTGTTAGCTCACACCTGAGCTCCTACCTCGTCTTCTCATCTTGGCCAGGCTGACCCATCCTCCACAGTGACAGTTTGGCTGTCCTCCTACTCTTCCCAGGGTCCCCTGCTCCCCTCCTGGTGGCTCTGGGCCCAACAAGGTGAAGCTCAGCCTTTAGCCTGGTTTGTGGTCGCAAGGGACCTGCCATGTGGGGGCTGTTGTCCTCGCTAGTTCTCTCTCATACACACGACCTAACCTGGCAGGGCCAAGAGCTTTGCTCTCCATGCCCAGGCTCCTCCCTCTCCATCTAGAAAGTTCTCAGTCTTCATTCAACAGAGACCTCTACACTGTACACTGTGACAGGTCCCACCGAGGGCCGCAAAGTAGGACTTCAGAGTGACAGCTGGGGAGAGTGGTAAGAGATGGGGTCAGGCAGTTCTAACCCAGTGGGCCAAGGGGGCGGGGCTGAGGGCCATGAGTCTGTGGGTGGGGGCGGGTGGTGGTGGGGTAGGCAGGGCGGGGTCGGGGGCATAGGCTCCCAGAGCTAACAGCAGCTACACTTGCCTAGCGAGCGCCTCCTATCAGCTGATAGCCCGAGATCGCAGAACACTCAGAGCTAGCAAGGGCCCCAGCCAGCCCTTGCCAGGGCCACCTCTTCAGAGACACGTGGGCCACCCAGCCCGGGTGACCACGCCTGGGAACAAGAGCTCTCTGTCCGGCCTTTCCTTTGGCAGGCAAGGCACCGCTTGCTCTTTGCTCTGTGCAGCAAGTCTCAGTGCGGCCTGCTTGTTCCGTCCTGCTCCCAGCTGGGCCGGCGGCCGTGGGCAGGGCACGGTGTCACAGCTACTGCTTTGTGCCGAGTAGGCCGTCAGTAAAAATATCTGCTGAGTGAATAAACGAATGAATGTGCTCTGAGCACCTCGTCATCGGGCAAAAAGACAGGTCCACAGCACAGCAAATGAGTCCCAGGAGCCTGCGTAGATGAAGCCTTTGTACCTCTGAAGAGTCCTGAGCTCCTCGCTGAGAACCCCTGCGTAGTGCTGGCGGGGAGCGCGTCTTGCCTGGCTACAGGGGCCTCTGAGAACCTTTAATGCAGACACGATGCTTCCTTTATGTTCAAATCCACATACAAACAGCAGCACACAGAGAATGAAAAAGGAAAACTTGCTTTTCCTCCTCAAACATTTTGTGCTTTTGCAGGCTTTAAAATCATCCACAAGCACTAGCTGTGCACCGGCAAAAATCAGGAGAAAAAAATCAGAAAAAAATAGACAAGTCAGGCAGAGCTGAGCTGGCCTCCACCTGCAGGGCGGGGCGCGTGGCCTCTCTGACTCCAGGACACCAAGCTCCACACTCAGCAATTACTCTGCCTAGCCACACCCGAGCCTTGAGCTCCCTCTCCCATGTCTTGGCAGAAAATGCTGCTGAGTGCTGATGAAGTCGGCGAGATTACAAATAATTGAGGGCGACCACAGCTGGTGCTCTCCACCCCTTCCTCTCAGCGGCAGCTCCTGCTCTCAAGATGTGGGGTGCAGGGAGGCAGCCTACAGGGCAGCCTGGGGCTGCAGGACTACACCCCATTTTCCAGAGCTGTTTTTGTCTAGATTTTCCTTTCATCCATCTCTCCTCATGCCATTTTTTTTTTTTTTTTTTGAGACAGGGTTTCAGTATGCTGTGCAAGCTGGTCTTGAACTCACTCTGTAGCCCAGACTGGTCTGGGACTCTCAACAATCCTTGTGCCTCATCCTCCCCAGTGCTAGGATTAGGGTGTGTGCCACCAAGCCCCACTCGGTGCTTTTTCTACCTCCGCCTTCTGGGAGGGTCTCCTCTTTCCTGCCTCCAAGTGACCCTGGGGGCTCTTCCTCGCAGGTGGTGCCTCAGCCTCTCTTGAGGTTGCCTGCTCACAGCTCAGACACCTGATACCCCAAGTGTCATCTCCTCCTTCCCCAACCCCACCCTTCAGGACAGTGACACATCTGTTCTCTTCCCACAGCCACTGGAGGCTCCACCCTTTTCCTAAAAAAAACCCACTTTTGAGCTTGCTGAGCGGGCGATGGAGTCCGGGCGTGGTGGTGTGCGCCCATAATCCCAGCACTTGGGAGGTAGAAGCAGGAGGATCACTATGCATCAGTAGTGAGACCCTGTACAAAAAAAGAGAGAAAGAAAGAAAAGGAAAGGAAAAAAGACAAAGAACCCTTCAAAGGGAGAGCTGTCAAAGACAACTAGGTGATGTTCTCTCTCTTCTTTGGTGGTATCAGGCCACCTGGAACCATAGCTTCTACTGGTTAACACCCCTGGAAACTTTGTAAAAGTTTTGAAACACATATGGGGTTGGAGTGCAGTGGCAGATCAGGGTGCAGTAGGTTTGAACCCCAGCACTGCAGAAACAAATACAAACAAAACCAAAACACACCTGACAATGGAGGTGCGAAGAACCAAGGAACAGACAGCAAATCTAGGGAGTCTCTGGAGGTGGTCCAGCTTAGACCTGATTTTAAAGTCACTTGCCCGAAGTACATCTCAAATTCATCTGCAGGAGCTTGGCCTTAACGCGAGACCTTTTTGGCCTGAGTGAGTGGCTTATTTCCTGCGCCGGCCTTTACTCCCTCCCAATGGAACACGCACTCGGATGCCCCAGACAGTCAGCTCCTGGCTCTTTAGCTGGAAGTGGAGAATCAGTTCTAGCCAGATATGGTGGCCCACTCCTGTAATCCCAGCTCTCCAGAGGCTGAGGCTGGAGGATCTCTGTGACTTCAAGGATTACCTTGGCTACTAATAGTAAGTCCTAGGCCAGCCTGGACCATATCGTAAGACCTTGTCTTGAAACCCAAAGCAGAACAAAACATTGACATGGGTGAACCATTAGTGTAACTTCAAATCCAAACCGTTTTCCAAAGTTCCTGCTCCAGCTGTGTGCTTATGTGCGGAGGAAATTTTGTGATTTTTCTCAAGAACTGAGCGCAGCCAGAGAAGTCAGAAGAAACACAGATGTAGCCTGCTTGGCCCCTGGAGCTGGCCTGGGGGCTGTTAGTTGCAGTTTCTGAATACCCAGTGCCAGGGATTTTTCACTGTTCCCAACCTCAGCAAGCGAGCAGCCTCACCACTCCGAGACTAGTAAGTGGCACTAACTGCGGTTAGCAAGGAGCACATTCAAAGAGGGGGTCGACTGGTCCTTTTTTTTTTTTTTTTTTTAAAGGAGGATCTCACTGTGTAGTTCAGGCTGGACTTGAACTTGAAGTGATCCTCGTGCCCCTGCCTCCCTAGTGCTGAGATTACTGGCCTGCACCACCGTGAGAGTCAAACACTAAAACTAACTCAGGCTTCTGGAGCAGGAAGAACATTTTAAGAGTGGGTTGTATTCTTTCTTTCTTTCTTTCCTTTCTTTTGTAGGACTGGGATTCAAACTCATGACCTTGCACTTGCCAGGAAGGCACTTGTGTCATGGAGCTATTTCCCCGGCTCATATTTTTTATTTTTTGATAAGGCACTGGTTCTCAACCTTTCTAATGCCATGACCCTGCAATACAGTTCCTCATGTTGTGGTGACCCCAAACCAAAAAATAACTTTGGTGGCTACTTCAAAACTGTAATTTTGCTACAGTTATGATTTGGAATGGCTTCAGGCGACCCCTGTGTTTTGGTCATTCGACCCCCACCATAGTTGCGACCTACCGGTTGAGAACCGCTGTAAGGGAAATCGAACTCAGGACCTTGCACTAGCCAGACAGATGCTGTGCCATTCCGGGGCCCTGAGAGTAGTTTGGAGAGAACCATAGTACAGAGCCAAGGACATCAGCTTCTGAAGCGTTGAGCTTAAATTTCTTTCTCCTTTGAGAAAGCTAGGGCGCTTCTGGGGCTCGGCACAGCTCCCCTGTAATGAACATTCCCAGTCCCACACATGCGCATGCACATGTACAAAGGTCAAACGGAAAGCTAACACGTTTCCTCTGTGACTCTGGCAGGTCCAGCGCTGTCACTTGCTGCTGGCGTCACCTGAGCTTGGCCTGTTAACCCTGCCGGGGTCCAGCTCCCTCCTCAGGGCTTGTGATCTGTGGGTGGAACCCCTACCTGTGAGCCCCTCAGCGGCCTTTGTATGAGACTGCTTTCCAACAAAGTACCCAGGGCAATCTTGTGCTATGGCTCATGGCTTTGGAGGTCTCAGTCCAGGGACTGTTGTGTGGAGCCTGTGGCAGCGCTGTGCATCGTGACAGGAAGCTGCTCCACACATGGAGAGTAGGAAGTGGAGAGAGAGAGAGAGAGAGAGACAGAGAGACAGAGAGAGACAGAGACAGACATAGAGAGACAGAGAGACAGAGAGACAGAGACAGTGACAGACATAGAGAGACAGAGAGAGAGAGAGAGAGAGAGAGAGAGAGAAAGGACCAGGGTCCCAACATCTCCTCCAGGCCACGCCCAAGTGACATCACTTCCTCCCAGTGACCCTGCCCCTAACGGTTCTTTATCTCCTAGCAACGCCAAGCTGGGGAGTGACAACAGAGGACCTTCTGTATGACACAGGCAGACAGATGCTGAGACTCTCCCTCTGGGGTCTCCAGTTCATCCAGCACACATCCTACTCCCTGCAGTTTGTGCTTCAGGGAGTGGCCCAACCCTAGACCACAGGAGGAGTAAGGTTAGCCCTGGCCATTCTCAGGCCAGGGACCACAGTGTGTGACAGTCCCCATTGGAACGGTCAAAGAGGGCCTCACCGGAGGGTCCTATATTTCTTACCTCTAGGGATTGGTCCCAGGGATGGACACCTCCTGGGCAGTATACCGAACCATTTTTGAGCTGCTCCAGTCAAAGCTGCTGCCCTGTGTCTGTAGAGTGCTCTCTTCCCGCCCTGGGGTTCCCAGACCAACTTTATCTCACCATCACCAAAAGGCAGGGGAGAGCCGGGCATGGTGACACGCCTGTCATCCCGGCACTTGGGAGGATAAGGCAGGAGGATCAGTGCAAGTTTGAGACTAGCCTGGGCTACAAAAGTGAGCTCAAGGCCAGCCTGAATTGCATAGCAAGACCCTGTCTCAAAAAGACAAAAAAAAAAAAGGCAGGGGACCTTAACAGGCTCTGTATGCCTGTCCACTACTGTCAGAATGGTTGGCCACAGGCTGAAATGGCTTTGTCAGTCTTTTGAGACAGGGTCTCAAGTAGTCCAGGTTGGCCTCAAATTCAGTGCTGCTCCTTCCTCAGCTTCCTGTGTGCTAGAATTACAGTCAGATGCCACCATGATCAGCTTGAAACAATTTTAGGATGAAACAAATAAGGGATATCTGCCCTTGTGGTTTAAACCTCAGGAGTAGGAAGCTGGGGAGATAGCTCCAAGGCACAAGTGCCTGCTGGGCAAGTGCAAGGTGGTGAGTTTGAACACTGGTCCCACAAAAAAAAAAAAAAAAAAAAAAAAACACCTCAGGAGTGAAGGGCTAGTTTCTCACAGCCAGTGCCCTTCCCAGCCTCTCCTCAGGATGTCTTGGCCAAGTAGCTCAGTTTGTCACCTTCCTCGTCCCCACCAGAGATCTCCATGCCTTGGTCTGGCCCCAGCTCTCCCAGGGCCCAGCTGCCCAGACACAGTCTGCTTCCTCCTGCACACATCTATGGTACCCACTGCCTGTGCCACCACATTTATCAATATCAGATTCAGAGTTTTGCTGGGGAGATAGCTCAGCGGCATAAGCACCTGCCTGGTAAGCGTAAGGTCTCAAGTTCGATTCCCAGTCCCACACACATATACACAGATGTTCAAATTGTGTGTTATGTATTATGTCTTATACTATGAGGGAATAGCATTATGCCCAGAAGCAGGGCATGGTGGTACACATCTATAATCCCAGAACGTGGGAGGCTGAGGCAGGAGGACGCTGTGAGGTTGCAAGGCCAGCCTGACTTGCATAGGGAGAGCCTGTCTCAAAACAGACAAGAATAAAAGATATCACACAATCTTTGCCCCGTTTCTTTGCTTAATGTGTGGAGAAGCAACAGGCTGTATGGCTTGGCGCAGCTGGGAACAAGATGGGCTGGGGCATCACATTGATAGAATAATTCAATGAAAAGTTTTTACATATTTCAAATAAGTACAGTAATGTTAGTTTCATCCATTCTGGCTCGGTGGAGTAGAAAACGCTAATTCCTCATGCGGACATATTGTAGATGGGATTTCTTAAGAGTAAAGAAGTAGGGGCCTGGCAGGATGGCTCAGTGGTCTAAAGCGCCTGCTTAGGAAAGCTTAAGCGGCTTCAGGGACTGTGGTTTGATCCCCGGCACCACATGCTGCACCAGCCCTGCCCTCAGGGCAGGCTGAGCCGACCATAAAAACAAATAAACAAAAGTTCTGAAACAAGAAAAAAAAATTTTTTTTTAATTAAAAAAAAAAAAAAAAGAGTAAAGAAGTAGCTGGCTGCGGTGGTGCAACCTATAGTCCCAGCATGTGAGAGACTGAGACAGAATTGCTGAGAGCTCGAGGCCAGTCTGGACTGCATAGCAAAACTTGGTCTCAAAAGAAAAAAAAAAAGTGGTCCATAATCCCAGCACTGGGGAGGCTGAGACAGGAGGATCTTTGTGTGTTTGAGGCTAGGGACTGTTGCATGCAACCTGTGGCAGCACTGTGCATTGTGGCAGGAAGCTGCTCCATACACAGAGAGTGGGAAGTAGAGACAGAGAGGAAGAGGACCAGGGTCCCAACATCCCCTCCAGGCCATGCCTAAGTGACATCACTTCCTCTGAGTGACCCTGCCAGGGACAGTGAGCTCATAGGTGAACCCTGTCTCAAAAGACAAACCAACCGACCGACAAACAAAAAATCAGGTCCATCACCCCTTATCCAAAGTGGTTGTGATACACACACACACACACACACACCCCAGGAGCTATTTTCCAGTTGGAAAGCCCACTCTGGTTGGATTTGTCTTCTTCCTACAGCAGCCACACTGCTGCTTAATTCCAGCCACCAATGGGATCTGTGGGGGTCAGGTCCCTGGATCCCCTCAGGCACTGGAATCCAGGGTGCTTGAGTCCCCGGTATCAGACAGCATAGGATTTGCACTGAGCAAGCACTTATTAGCTCAATGGCTTAGACACTTGATGCGAATAACTGCACCGTAAGTACTTAAGAAATAGTGACAAGCCGGGCGTGGTGGCGCATGCCTGTAATCCCAGCACTCGGGAGGCTGAGACAGGAGGATTGGTGTGAGTTCGAGACCAGCCTGGGCTACAAAAGTGAGCTCAAGGCCAGCCTCAACTGCATAGCGAGACCCTGTCTCAAAAAGACAAACAAACAACAACAAAAAAAAAGTGACAAGAGAAACTGCCTACCTAGTTCATTCAGTGGCACCGGTCATGGTCACTGCACAGGACAGGAGCAGGACCTGAAGCACTGGAGATGCTGAGCCCTGTGAGGTGGCAAGAAGGGACTGCGGGAACTCGCTGCTGTAGCCTGCATTTGTGTGGGTTGCTTTTTGGAACTTTCCAGAATTTTTTCTGAATCATCTTTTTTCTAGAACCAGGGATCGAACTCAGGACCTTGCACTTGCCAGGCAGGCACTTGTGCCCTTGAGCTATCTCCCCAGCCCCCTATCTTTGATCTATGACTGGTTGGCTCTGTGAATACAGAATCCGTAGATACAGTGGCCCACCTATATGCCCAGGCTAGGCTTGAACTTTCTATCTTCCTGCTTTAGCTTCCCAAGTGCTGGTCCTACATACGTGCACCACCACACCCTGCAAAGAAAGTGTCTTCACACAACCAGCAGAGTGGCTGGGGATATAGCTCTGTGGTACAGCACCTGCCTGGCAAGTGCAACAAAACAAAACAAAAAACCAGCAGCAAGTGGCTAGGTCCCTAACATGACCTGCCTAGAGGACAGTTCTAAGAGGTCACAGAGATACCTGGAGGCCGGGCATGGGGGCTAGGGACAGCTGTCCAGGTGTCACAGAGGCAAAACAACTCTCTGGTTGCGCCTGGGCTTGAAGTCGAGGTCCTGGGAAAATACATCCTTCAAAAAGATCTTAACAATGGGAAAGCATTTGCTAAGAAAAGAAGAACTAGCTCTGGTGAGGACCTAGCGGAGGAGGCAGGACCGCAGGGTGGGCGGTGTGTGTGGAGTTTGAGATTCCAGCGGCTTCTGCCTTGGTGGGGGCCCGAGGCTCTGCACCAGCCATCAGCAGTGAGGTTAGTCATCCAGGTCTGTGTCGTCGTGAGTGTCGTGCGTTCTACAGGGCTGGTGAGGCGGCGCCAGCTGGCTACAGTATGGGGAGATGGGCATGGACCAGGAAAAGTGAACTTGTGTGTAGAGCTGAGGGTGCCGAGAAGGCGCCCCCTGCGGGCCGGTTGAGCAGGATAGTCCTGCAGCCTGTGCTCTGGAGTGCAGAGCGGGTCTGCGAACTGGACGCCTGTTGTGGGTTTTCCCAGTCATGTGCGATTCCAGGGAGATGCGGGGCTGGTGGGGGTGGGGTTTGTCAGTGTTGCTCCCAGGCTGAGACCAGCGGCCGAGACCACCTGCGCTGCCCCTGCCCCACCCTGCCTCTGTCACCTGCCTCCCCCGCCACGGGAGCTACCCAAGGCTCGGTCCCCAGGAGTTTGGACAACGAGCATCAGAACAAGTGGTGCCAGCTGCCCACCTTCCGTGACCCTCCTGGGCTCTGCCCAGCGCTCCCTTCCTGACCTCGCTTTCCCTGTCCTCAGCAGTGCCAGGGCCAGGGATGGCACCGGGTCCTTGGCAAGCCCGGAAGAGCCCTACCACCAGGCTACACCACAGGACACAAGGCACCCTTTTGTTGTGTTTTACTTCTTTGCTTGTTTTTTGAGACAGGGTCTTGCTGTATAGCCCAGGCCAGCCCGGAGCCCAGTCTACTGGGCTGAAGTTCACAGCGCTCCTGCCTCAGCCTCCCAGAGTGCGGAGATGCGGGCACGAGGCGCTGCCTAGGGACCCACTCGGGGCAGGCTGGCTGGAGGCTTGGCAGAGGCTTGAAGGCTGAGTGACTGCGGGCAGTAAATCTGCACTTACAGACTAGGTTCCATGTCACATATCGGTGGCCCCGCCAAAACTAAAACAGTAAAACAAGGCTAGGCCCAAGCCCAGCACACGAAGTTGAGGAGAGCCAACAGCGCCACACCGCTCATCAGCTGTATTTTTTTCACATGCACTCAACACTTAACTACTGTTGCACTCTTCTACGAACCCAGGTTGTGTGTGTTGCACACTGGCCGGGCTGCAGTCACAGCCACAGAGACTTTCTCAGCTCAATATCATCACTGACAGGTGGGGAAACGGAGGCCCAGAAGGGTGAGGCGAAGCCCAGCCAGCAAAGCAACGCCAAACTTCGGCCAGGGCTGGGCAGAGGGCAGTCTGCGGCTGTTAAAGCTGGCGTTATAGCTCAGCGGTTTAGGTGCCTGCCTGGCAAGCGCAAGATCCCGGAGTTCGGTCCCCAGTAACAAAACCAAGTTGTTAAAAGTAGGGTGGGTAGGGCAAAACAGGCGACAAGCCCGGTGCCTGCTCAGTGAGCTAGGCGCTAGGCTGACTGGGCGGCTGCGCCCTCTAGTGGCGGCGCTCGTGGCCGGGCGAAGCCGCAGAACACGGTTTCTCCAGGGAGCTAAGGGGTCGGAGCTGGTACTGTGTAACACAGCCCAGTACACAGCTGTGTCTCCCCATCGCTGAGTCTGGCAAGCTTATGCTGATTCTGCCTGACACATGCCTCTGTCCATTGAACTAATAATTTTTTTTTTCTGTATTTAGGACAGGTTCTAGGTCGGACTCAGTGATTCTCCGCCCAAGTGCTGAGATTACGGGTGGGCTCCACCATGCCAGTCTCAACTGCTCAACTGCGGGCAGGGCTGGCATGGCACGCCAGGAATCAAACGCTGGCCACTGTGCTCCGCCTAAGCAGGTGCTTTAGTCCGCTGAGCTACCAGTCCAGCCCTGATTTGATTGTTTTTTTTAAAGCTGCCTGATCAGGTGATTTGTGCAAAAATGCAAACCTGACTTCCGTAACTGGCATTTTGGGTTTCATTCCCAGTTGTTATGAAAAAATTCCAATAGATCCCTTGCTGGCTCAACAGTCCTCGTCTACGTCACTCATGTTGTGTACATGAATGTGACACAGGACAAGTGGGTTATCTTCTCACACATTGTGATCTGGGATTAATTCACCAGTTGTATGATCAAATGGCCTTGTAAGGCCCAAATCATATTACTCATTACTATCTCTGTACCCCTTGAGCAAGGGAGGAGGCTGAGGCAGGCTACAGCACTGAACCTGCCCTGCCTCAGGTGGGCAGGAGGGGGGCAACTGACCCACAGCAACAACTCCTGTTCCTTTTCGGGAACCAGAGGGGTCTTCAGATGCCTGGGACAGCCTCATCTGTGCTTAGGAAAGACAGTGTAGTACTCATTTCTATGTTTATTGAGATGTGCTAAGTTTCAGGCACAATGTTAGGTGCTGGGTACAAAACAGCACCAAGGCAGAGCCCTGCTGGACTTGGGCCAGAGGGTCTGATGGAGCCAGAGGCTATGTGCCTGTGGGCATGGTAAGCAGGCCACATCTGGGGATGCTGCATTGTGCCCAAGCACAGATGTGAGAAAGCTGGGAACCTGTTCAGCACAGAAACCCCCCACCTTCGCCCACAGCGCAGCTCAAGGACACCCCTCCAGCTCTTTCCAGACAGGTCTGCCTCAACATCGCTGGCTTTGGCTTGGTGTTGGCACCTCAGTCCGGAGGTATGGCCTATACTCCAGTGACCATGGTCCCTGCACCATGGTCAACAGCAGAGCAAGGCCATGGCCCAGTGCCCTGCAGCAGTGAGCGTAAGACCGAACCTTCAACATGTGATCTTAGGGACATCTCCAGTCCAAAGCTCACAGGGCACTGGGAGTGACACCCAGCTGGGTCGAAGCCTGCAATGAGAGTTCTGCCCAGACACACATCCTTCATCTGTCTAAACTTTTAAAAAGCAAAATAATGAATACGCACACTTGTAATAAATAATAGTGCAGTGATGCAAAACCTGTTTACTGTTTTCCTTAAATTTTTATTTTTTGTAGACAAAAAGGTCATGAAAACAGTACTGTAACCTACCTCAGTTTACAATTTAACTCTTTCCACAGCTCTGTTCATCTACCATTTTTGTTTAAAAGCAGAAATACAGCGAGTCTTTCAGAGACAGGCTCTCACTGCAGTTCAAGATGGCCTTAAATTTATCACTTGGCACAAGCTGGCCTCAAACCGTAGCACTCCTGCTGCGTGACTGCCAAGGGCAGGGATTACAGCGTGCACCACCACACCCAGATTAGGAATGGGCTACTTTAAAGTAATCCCAGATATTTGTACACATTTCTTTTTCTTTTTAAAGAATTTTATTTTATTCTTGTTTCAGAACTTTTATTTATTTTTATGACCGGCTCAGCCTGCCCTGAGGGCAAGGCTAGTGCAGCATGTGGTGCTGGGGATCGAACCGCGTGCGGTCCCTGAAGCCACCTAAGCTTTCCCAAGCAGGTGCTTTAGACCACTAAGCCATCCTGCTGGGCCCCTGTACACATTTCTAGAATGCCACAACAGCACCCTAAAACCATGTGCACCTCTAGTATCTATTCAGCTTTTAATACTTATTTGGTACAGGGCCTTGCTAAGCAGCTCAGACTCAGTGATCCACCTGTTTCAGCCTCCCAGCATTGATATAACAGGCATACAGTACCAGGGATCGAACCTAGGTCCTTGCTCTGGCCAGGCAGGTGCTCAGACTGTGGAACTATCTTCCCAGCCTTAGTACCTATTCACTTTTTTTTTTGCGGGACTAGGGCTTGAACTCACAACCTTGCACTTGCCAGGCAGGCACTTGTGCCACAGGGCTATCTCCCTGGCCCCTACCTATTCACTTTTAATGTCTTTCTTCCATAAGCAGGAAACTACCCTAATTTGCTCTATCCAGGATGCAAATGGAGCACAGGATTAGGGTTTGGACACATGCCTGTGACCGTCCAGAGCCTTTCATAACCCCTACCTGTGTGTCCCCCTTTCCAGATTTGGCTAACTGGTTCCTTATGCACCTGTCACATGTCCCATGAATTAGCATATCAGGGTCACACAGATTCAAATTTAATGTCTTGGGGCAGCCAGGAGCTGCTCTTCTGTGGTCACTGAACATTCAGTGGTCCCTGGTGTCCTTCACAGAGATGCTGCCGAGAAGGTCCCTATCCCGATAGTTCTCACACTCCAAGGTGTCAGGGTCCCAGGAGCTGAGCCTGACTGAGGTGGGTGGGATCTGAGCCTGGCCTCCCTTTCACCTCTGCAACCCCAGGCCCACCCCATAGGGCTCTTTAGAACCTACAGCAGATGCAGCAAAGGCCTCCTGGGCCCAGCTTCTCAGTGGCCCTGCTTCTCACAGAAACCTGAAGTGTCTTTAGCTTTCATGAGCCACTAAAAGAACCTTTCATGTCCTATTTTCTGGCCAAAAGACCGTAAAACTGTAACATTCTCCAAATCACCTACTAAAGAATGAACTAAAATACTCGGAAAAAAGGAGGTGATTTTGAAACGACTCCTGCTGCATAGTCAAGATTTTCTAAAGCACTGTGAATCCATTTCCATCATATTAGAGACACAGCTGTGGTAAACCAGACTACCAAGAATCCACACCAGACTACACCTTGATGAAAAGCCACCACAGCTCTAGCGTCTTCCCTCATGTGACAGGACCCGGGCTGAGCAGTTCTGTCCCCAACCTCAATGAGAATGACAGCAGCAAAGAGCCATGGGCTTGGAAGGACAGATTAGGCTTCCCACAGGAAACTTACAAACATCTGTCTTACCAGAGTACCAGACAGCTAACTAACATCATGAAGGAAAAATCAAACACGCGAAATGGACCAAAGGGTGCGACTTGGCTTTAGGCCTGCAGAGTTAAACCAAAGTTACTATACAACAAAGAAGCCATGAATGCCACAACTCCACACCAAGCAGTGAGCTCGGTTATCCAAGTCAGCAAGCAGCCCTGTCCAGTGAACCTACGCTCCTTCCTCGGGGCTCCTGAGAAAGAAACAAGGGAAAGTCTCAGACAAGAGCGGCTAGAACACTTACTAGTATTCCTCTGCACAGCCTCATACCCAGAAGGTAACTGCGAACAGCCACATGAACAAGAGGCCAGGCTTCCGGGTTCCCAATCTGGACTTTACAGCCCAGTGCACATTGGCAGCCTCCCTCCCAGCAGCAATGTCAGAACCCACTGCCCCACCTGCCAAGCCACTTTCAGCCAAAAAGAACTGGGAAACCACATTTGGTTCAGCGTAAGACAGCTCTAAAGAACTGGACACCGGCTGCAGGCACACCTTACCCTGGAGCAAGACCGGCACAGAGGCAAGAGCTACAGTGTGGGGTAGACAGAACTCTCCACGCACACAATGAAATTGGACCATCATTTTCAAAACCCAGGTGCAAGTCACAAGTTCAGTGGAAATGGGGGTAGGGGTGGGTGTTATAACAACTCTCTGAATGCCAAGGCTAAAATAAATAGCCATATAGCCATTTCTAACGTGAAGCATTTAGTGAGAAACGGAAATTACAAAAACCTAGTCATTCAATATTTATTTGTGCTTTGCAGTCCTGTGAGAACGCCTGTCCCCAACCCCAGGCCAACCCACCACTTTCCTGTTCCAGTTCTGAGGCCAGAAATCCTGGAGCTGTCCTCGCTCGCTCGCTCGCTCGCTCGCCTGCCCGCCCATGCTCACCTCCTCCCCAACACGTCTGTTCACTGCTGCCATCCTGGACTGAGCCAGCAGCACCTCCTGCGGCTGCAGCAGAATGTGCCCTGGATTTCTCTCCCAACTGCTTCCTGCTCAACTTTCCACTGAGGCCAAAGTGATCCTTTGAAAACAGGAGCCAAGGGCTGTGCCCTTCCTCAGCTGCAGACCCACAGGGTCCCTACTGCCATGTGATCACAGCTCCTGTCTTTGGGATGTTGCAGCCCTGGACCTGGAGGGCTCAGGGCACGTGCTGCCTGTGCCCCTGCCTGTTGCCCACCCTGCCTGGCCCGCTCTCCCCTTCCAAGCAGCTCAGCTTCCTCAAGTACTTGGCCACCTCTTGCTGTGGTCTTTCTCAGAAACCTGCTTTAATGGATAAAATTGGAGATCATGTCCAGTGAAAGCTGGACCCAGATAAGCACCTCATGTTTTCTCTGACATAAGAAATCTTAAAGAGAACATAAAAGTAGAAGAGAAACTTCAGAGAACAGGAAAGGAATGGGGGAGGGAGGAGAAATTCCTTCAGTACATTCTACACATGTGGGCACGGCAAATGAAGCCCACTGCTCTGCAGCTCACACTGGAGGAGGAAAAGGAAACTCGAGCTCCAGACCTTCGTGCCAGGCAGCCTCTTCTCGGCACAGAACTCAGCCCCCAGTTTCTCTCATCCTATGGTGCCCTCCTCCTGTCAAATGCAAACCACCCAGAGGTTTCTGTCTGTTTTGTCCACTGCTCTACCTGGCACCTCAAATACGCAAACACTGATGAACAGACCCGCTGGACCACTGTATGGGAAACAGCGGCCCCATGAGGTGTGTCACCGAGCGCCGGTGCTGAGGGCTGCAGCCAGAGAGCACTGCAATCCCGCAGGAGCGAAGCCGCCTTTCGTGTGAACCGCTCTGTGTGATCAATGACTCTGGTCAAGAAAACACCCCTTTCAGGAGTGAGCAAGGTGCCTTTGCACCCGAGTAAAGGACACACAAGTGCACCCCAGCTATTTAGGAAGCATTTGAAACATACTTGGCAGAACAAAATGTATACAGAAGTGCACGCCTTGCCCTCGCCTGCTGCCTTTGCTGCCTTTGCTGGCTTCTGCCACCACAATCTCTTTCTCCTCAGGGACGCTCCTGTACTGCATGCCACCCTGACTTGGACTCCGCTGGGTATGGACTGAAACCTGTAGAAATTGTGAGCTAAATAAATTTTTCCTCCTTTAAAAAGTAAATAACATCTATATGAAGCTCCCCACTCCATAAATCCTCTATCCACAGCAGAGCTGGGGCCAGGCCGGTCCCTGCACTGTTTCCCATAGGTGCTGGGTGCTCAGCAGAGGCAGAGCGGGGTGGGCTTGGCCAAAGAGGTGGACAGTGCGACCGTGGCTGAGCCGGCGCAGCTTCACTCTATTTGCCTTTCTTGGTCTTGGCAGTTTTCTCCTTTCTTTTCTTCACATGTTTAGGAATTTTGTTTTTTCTTTTCTCTCTCTGGGCTTCCTTGACCATCTTTTTTCTTTCCTGTGAAAACAAAACCAAAAAACTCCTATCAGTCATTCATCTGAAACACTATATCCACATTATTACCGCTAAGTAAACATCTGTGCTTGGAAGGACAACAGTGAATATAATTAAAAAAAAAAAAAAAAAGAATGAAGTATGGGTTGATGGTGGAAACAGGTGAAATTCTTTTCTTTTTTTTTTTTTTTGGGGGGGGGGTCAGTACTGCAGCCCCCTTTTATAATGAGACAGGGTCTCATTTTTTAAAAAAATTAATTAATTAATTAATTAATTTATTTATTTATTCTTGTTTCAGAACCTCTGTTTGGTTATTCACTCATCTTTATGGCTGGCTCAGCCCGCTCCGAGGGCAGGACTGGCGCAGCATGTGGTGCCGGGGATCGAACCGTGGTCCCTGAAGCCGTCCAAGCTTTCCCAAGCAGGCGCTTTAGAACACTGAGCCATTCCGCCCGGCCCTTAGACAGGGTCTCATTAAAATGTTAAAGTTGTCCAGGCCAGCCCCAATTTGTGATCCTCGTGTCTCAGTCTCCCAGAGTACTGGGGTTACAGTGCACTGCCCCCAACTCTCAGCTCTCTTCTAAGAATGTGAAGACAGGGAGCTCATGAGATACATCTCTGTGAAGAATGTGATCACGTACAGATAAAATTTAAATGAAGCAAAGTATCTCCTTGGATGCTACTGTTTACAACTGCTTTTTCTTTTACAAGCTTTATGTTAAAGAAACAAAGGTTGGAAGGAGACAAGTAAGTGCTTCTGGTGGACAGAGATGTCCTAGCAGCTGAGTCTGTCTGAGAACCCAAATCTCGTATTGCTGAAAGAATTAGGCTTTGGCTGCAAAGTAGCAGGCAGTGGTCACTGACCAGTCATGACCAGTGGTCACCCGCAGTCTCCAATGTCTGCAGGAGAGCCAGGACTGTCAGACAGAGGCTGGCTCTTTGGCATTGCACACAGTGCAGCTCCAGGACCACCGTGCTATGGGAGATCACCACTGCCAGCCAGTCCCCTCTCTGCAATACCAAGTGTTCCTCTGAGCAGCCCGCATCCTAGACAGTGCCCTAAAACAAGGGTCCCATTTAGGGACTGATGCTATAGTCAGAGGCCCCACTGAGCTCTTGGCCCAATCCTGAGCACACAGAAGTGAGCGTGGCTCTGCTTCTGCCCACCTTCCTGTCCACTGCAGGGTCCGTGCTATGCTTGTGGCCCCGCACAGGGCTGTCTTGCTCCTCAGAGTCACTGTCAGAGTGCGCGGAGCTCCTGGCCTCTTCTGAGTCAGAACAAGTCTTCTCCTGAGTGTCATTTTCTAGCAGTGCGGGTACCTTGAAATGATTAGATAATCATAACATTCAAAGCCAATAGCTGTCACTATTAAACATGCTAGCATTACATTTCAAATTTTAACACTGCGGACATCCGTCCTCTGAAAAACATTAAGACAGCAGGAGTGACAGCAGGAAGGAAGCTTGCTCGGAGGACCAAGGGAGGGTGAGGGCTGCCCAGGCCCGGGGAGCAAAAACACCAAGACCAGCGCTATCATCAGCACACAGGAGGGGCATGCTGGGCTGTGCAAGGATGGGAACTGCGCATGCACACCACACCCAAGACTCGAGGGGAAGGCCTGCCAGCTGCTTCCCTATGAGCTACATTTCTGACAACAGGCTAATGCAATCAGGCGGAAAGACAACTTTCAGCCAAGAGAATTTCTCATGTTTCTGAAAATTGGGCTTTATTTTTTTAAAGCAGAAGCAAGTAGTTTTTAAAAGAGAATGATTTCTTTTTGTAAAGTAAGATCTCTAAAAACAATTGTACAAAAAGATTTCCTGGCCGGTCATAACAAAATCTTCATGCTCTGATATTTTGTACCATTTCCTGTTATGAAGTAGATGTGGTACTTACTCCTAATCCCAGCACTCTAGGAGGCTAAGGTAGTGCCTGGGATACAATTCTTCCCAGAGAAGGGGCAGGGGAGATAGCTCTGTGGCATAAGTACCTGCCTGGCAAGTGCAAGGTCATGAGTTTAAACTCTGGTCTCTCTCTCTCTCTCACACACACACACACACACACACACATACACACACACCAATTCTTACCAGAGAAGACAGCCAACTGTCAAGAAGGAAAATGTGTTCCTTCATTTAAGCAGTTTAAAAAGGAAGAACTGTCTTTATTACTAACTTAAAATTACTTAACCCCCACTCTTCTAAAGTGTAAAACAATGCAATTTTTTTTTCCTTTTTGGGGAATCGGGGATCAAACTCAGGACCTTGCACTTGCCAGGCAGGCACCTGTGCCTCTGAGCTATCTCCCTGGCCCTGCAAGATGGTTTTAACAGACAGAAACTTAATTGTAATACCATTTGCTCTCAGTTTTATATCCACTCAGAATTTTACAGAACCACGAACATGTGTTCTTCTTACCTTCTGAACTCCTGACAAATCTTTCTTCAATCCTGTGACAGTCTGGTATAGAATCTTGCAACCAAAAGGAAAAACAAAAACCATCAAAATCAGCTTAAGATTCAACAGACAAACTGTACGATCAAAAACACTGTAACTAGACAATGGTAGCCAATACAGCTTCTACTACGGGTTGCTCGTGTCCACCCTACAGGCCAGGTCTGACCTGGCAGCTGGTGGTCCTTGTGTTGCATTTGCAGTCGGTGTAATGTAGCATGGTCTGAACCCCGAAGTGAGATGGTATCACCACCTCCTATTTTGCTATTAGCTATCATCAAAGGCTACATTCAATGACTACCAGAAGCATTAATTCAAAGAATGAAAATTCTGGGCAAAATTATTTCTTGATAACTATGGACCAGCTTTGTTTTTGTTTCTTGGCTTATAGAGCCTAAAATATTTGCTATTTGGCCCTTTAATAGAAAATAACTTCTGCTGGGCATGGTGGTACATGCTTATAATCCTAGCACTTAGGAAGACAGAGGTAGGAGGATCATTGCAAATTCAAGACCAGCCTGGCTACAAAGTGAGCTCAAGGTGGGGCCCAGCAGGATGGCTCAGTGATCTAAAGCACCTGCTTACAAAAGCTTAGGCGGCTGCAGGGACTGAGGTTCGATCCCCAGTACCACATGCTGCGCCAGCCCTGCCCTCAGGGCAGGCCAAGCCGGCCATAAAAATAAGTAAACAAACAAACAAACAAAAAACAAAGTGAGCTCAAGGCCACTTTGAACTGCACAGTGAGACCCTTTCTCAAAAAGGCGAAAGAGAAAAAAAAAAAAAAAAGGTAAAAGGGAAAGGAAAAAAAGAAAAGAACTTCTTCCTGAATAGGCATGGTGGTACACGCCTATAATCCCAGAATTTGAGAGGCTGAGGCAAGAGGATCAGTGTGAGTTCGAGACTAGCCTGGGCTATAAAAGTGAGCTCAACTGCATAGCGTGACCCTGTCTCAAAAAGACAAAAAAAAAAAAAAAAAAAGAAGTAAAAGCTCGTTAATGGAATGAATGCTTAGGGTTGATGGATACAGGGCAAAGCCATCGAGCCTGGCCCCTGGGTGAGCCTCACTCAGTTGTAACTACAGTTGCTGGGCCCAATCACATGCATCTTGGCCTCACACAGTCCCTGCCCTCTGAGGACACGCACACGCCAAGGGACCTGTGCCCCTGCTAGCACACAGCCCACGCGGGCCTGAGGAGCTGGGTATGTGCTCAGGATGGATGCGTGCAGAGTGTGGCTTCACGGGAAGCTGCTCACGTTGTCCTGCTGCACGTTCATGGCCATGTCCTCCTCCTTCAGCTTCATCATTATGTCCATGTCCCTTTCATAATTCTTCACTTCATTCAAAGTTCTGGGGATGTATGCACGCTTAAAGACCTGTGAGGTGGGGCAGCACACCAACAGTTAGCCGCTACTTCCCAAGGTCCCTTGGTCCCCGCACCCAGGCAAGCCCTGGAGGAATCTGGCTCCACCAGAGGCTCCGGCATGAACTCAGCCTAGCTGGCTGCATGCACTGGTGCTGCCAGAAGCAACCTGTTACCATCAAACAGTCCATTTTTTTTTTTTTTTTTTTAAATTTATTTATTTATTTATTTATTTTTTTCTTGTTTCAGAACCTTTGTTTGTCCATTCATTCATTTTTATGGCCGGCTCAGCCCGCCCCCCAGAGGGCAGAGCTGGCGCAGCATGTGGTGCCGGGGATCGAACTGCGGTCCCTGAAGCCACCCAAGCTTTCCCAAGCAGGCGCTTTAGACCACTAAGCCATCCCACCGGGCCAAACAGTCCATTTTTTATGTTTTATTTTAAGGAAAAAGTTCCCATCAGAACAGGGCTCAGGCTCTCTTTCACCCCTCCCACTCATACGTGACAGAAGCTACTGCCTGGGATGTCACCCAGCCTGGCCGACACCTTGCACCAGACATGCCTATGATTCCACCACTCAGGAGGCTAATGCAAGAAGTTCACTGCAAGTTCCAAACCAGGAGGGTTACACAGTGAACTCAAGGTCAGCCTGTACTACAAAGTGAGACCTTGTCTTTAAAAAAAAAAAAAAAAAAAAAAAAAAAAAGAAACAACAAACTACCCCAAACACCAGAGGCAGCTCTTACAATAGCACATTAAACACTGCGGAACTTTAGAAAACAAAAAGACCATGGATCCTTTTCAAAAAATATGCTGCATGGTGACGCACACCTGTAATCCCAGCACTTGGGAGGCTGAGGCAGGAGGATTGGTGTGAGTTCGAGACCAGCCTGAGCTACAAAAGTGATTTCAAGGCCAGTCTCAACTGCATAGCGAGACCCTGTCTCAAAAAGAGAAAGAAAAAATGCTGACTTCCTCCTAGACTAAAATAGTATTTTAAATCAGTAATATAAATGGAGTCAACTTTAAGTAGCAAAAGTTTAGAAGTAGATAGCCCACACACCCCTGGAAAGTGAGCTCAATGGTCTTTGCACTGAGTCCCCTCCCAGACCTTTCTAAACTTTTCTATTTTGAAACATGGTCTCGCTAGTGATTACCAGGTTGTCTGAATTGAGCTAGGAGCTTGCAATCCTCCTGTCTCAACCTCCCAGAATCTGGGATTCCAGGGGACACCACAGCCAGCTCAGACTTCTGTTTTTTGATTCACGTATTCTATAGCTCTTTAAAAGTGTATCCTTCTAGGACAATGGGGTAATAAGCTGGTGCAGGAGCAACAGAATGAAATGCAAATCTCTCAACTTAGCTCAACCAAATTATGTACCACCTATAAAATCCAGTTCATGCTCTACCTGTGTGTGCACATGCTGCATGCACGAGAAACTCCAAACACAACAGTCTCTTAAAACTGTGAACAGAGAACCAACCCTACCTCTTCGTCCACGTGATCTTGGCTGGATCTTTCTTCCTTAGTCCTCTGTGAGGCAATTTCCATGGCCTTTGAGGGAAAACAAGAAGTCACTGTCCTCTACCTGGACCCAAAGAAAACGTATGCACTCCCCAGTTTCAGTCTGAGCTTATTCCAGTCTTCACAAATGTTACCTCTTCACATTGGATCGATCAGGGTTTTTCCCTATGACGCCACCAAAAAGGCTGCCATTAACACTGAAGAGATGCACAAAACGTGAGGTGCGTGCCCTGGGGCACCGTGAGCTCAAAAAGAAAAGAAACCTTGTGCTGTGCTACAACACGGATGAGCTCTGAGGACTGTGTTCTATGTGAAATAAGCCTGTTACGTAAGCCGCACACTGATGATTCTGTTTCCCAGCAGCACCAAGTGCAGAGTCCTGAAGACAGGAAAGAGATGGCAGCCTCTGGGGCGGGAGCTGTTCAATGGCCGCAGTTTCAGACCAAGTTGATCAAAGGCTCTGTACAGGCACCGCAGTGACATGTGCACATCTAACGCTGGCTATGCTAGGGCTGGAGCTGAAGCTCAGTGGCAGAGCACTTGCCTAGCATGGGCAAGGCCCTGGGTTCAAATCCTAGCACCACACAAACACAATTGCTAAAATAGTGAATTTTATGTTACATGGATTTTATTGTAACTTAAAACAAAAACTTTATGGGGGCCCGGCAGGATGGCTCAGTGGTCTAAATCACCTGCTTAAGAAGCTTGGGCAGCTTCAGGGACCGTGGTTCGATCCCCGGCACCACATGCTGCGCCAGCCCAGCCCTCAGGGCAGGCTGAGCCAGCCATAAAAATAAATAAACAAACAAAAGTTCTGAAACAAGGAAAATAAATAAATAAAGTGTTAAAAAACAAACAAACAAACAAACAAACAAAAAACTTTATGTTCAGGAAGGCTTCTTAGAAACATGAGAAAATGATCAAAAATCCAGTAGGGGGGCTGGTGAGATAGCTTAGCAGTCTAAAGCACCTGCTTAGGCAACTGCAGGGACCACGGTTTGATCCCTGACACCACATACTACGCCAGCCCCACCCCTAGGGCAGGCTGAGCTGGCCATAACATAAAGTTAAAAAAAAAAAAATGAACAAATCCAATAGGGCCAGGGATATAGTTCAGTGGCATAAGCACCTGACCAACAAGCATAAGGTTCTGAGTTGGATCCCCAGTACTGCAAACAAAACAAAATGAAACCCCCACCAGGGTTCCTACTGAATGTTCGTGAGGGGCGATAGCCTGTGTAATCTTGCCAAATGACAAGTTACAGATCCTAGTTTTTTCACTGGTTCTTCTGTCCTTGTTTGGAGAAGGGGCATCTCTCTGTGTTGCCCTGTTGCTCTTGAATTTGTTGCCTTAGCCTCCCAAATGACTGGGGCTTCCTCCACACCCAGCTTGTACTGTATTTCTAACCACATCTGTGAAATTAAGAAGCTATCAAAACCGAGTAAGTTACTCTAAACAGAGCTCCTCACACATCACACAAATGCAGCTCTGCTGCTGTTTCCAAGTTCCCCCACGCCCACCTTACCTTACAGAGGTAAGCATCTATGTTCTCATGTGTGATAGATGGATCTGTGACGAACTCGAAGAGCTCCCGGACAGTCATCACTGCAACGGCATGCTTCAGAAAGAAATCTGAGGGAGGAAAATGCCGATGGGAGTTTCACAGGGGAAAAAGCTATTATGAATACTATACAGAACAACAAAGGCACACCACCTCTCAGCCTACACTTTACCACAGGGGACAAGTTTATGACAAGGTGTTTGGGTATGGGGCTAAGGGTGGAAAGCAGGCCTCATGTGTGTCGGGCAAGCACTATCCCACTGCAACACTCCCAGCCCAGTGGATTTGGTATCCAGAGCCTAGCTGGACATGGGACACACAGGCGTGAACAGACTGGCAGGAAGCCCCTTCCGCCTCACCATTGACATTGGCGCAGTCCTTCCGCAGAAACTCTAGGGCATGGGGGTGGTCGTGCTCCACGGACTGAGAGACATCGATGATGTACACATCACCCGCGTGGTACCTGTGGGCAGAGACCACAGGCTGGGGGCACTACGTTACCACATCCTTTGTTTTAAAGAATTCTATTCTTCAGAATATGGCAAAATAATTCATAAAATGACCATGCTGACTAAGAAGTCATCTGATTAACAAGAGATGGGAGCTGAGAAAATTCTCGAAGTTGTGCACACAAAACAGTTAGTTTGGCGCCAAGGTCACTGAGGGCAAGGACCGCATCTTAGCTGCTACCACGTGGGAGCCAATGCCACAACTTTAGAAGTCAGGGTGACTTCACAGACTTGGGTTTGTCCTACTCTTTTACACCTGTGTGGCTTGGACAGGAAAAACCTACTCACAGCATGTTAAATTCACTGAGATCTGCGTGGACGAGCCTGGCATCCTGATACATCCTCCTCATGTACTGGATGACCTGCAGATACAATTCCCGAGCCTTGGACTCTGATAATGGGACATTTTTCAAGAGTGGTGCAGGTCTTGAAAAAAAAAAAAAGAGCAAATCAAGATGAAATGACCAAGAACACAGTCTTGGTCATTCTGCTTCAGACTCCATTGTCACACCCACCTATCCTCTTAAGTCTCACTCTGTGAATGGTACATACAGCAGGTCCTCTCATGGCACCTACCTTTCCAGGAAGCCACCAACACAGGGGCTTTCTCAGCATATCGCATGAAATCTCTCAGAACAGGCTTAACTTTGTTATTCGGAAGTGCTTTCCAACTTCCAAAGTTAAACTGCAAACATGTATGTGTTAAGACAGTGAATAAGAGTCATACGAGGAGTGACCCAAATGGGAAATTCACATACTGGCTCATTCAAAGTCCTTAAGCATGCAGGTCTAGGCATGAAGTTCTCAGGTGCCCCTTAGACTTACATGTCATCTTTACCAATGAAACCCATGACAAGAACATGACTTCTTAGCATTATTGGCTCAGGACATGGTATCTCTGCTGTGTTTAACCTGTAACAACACATAAAAGAACAATGAAATGCTGAAAACGTTATCTAAACAAATTAATAGAGCAAACAGTCCAGATCAATGGTGGTATCAGCCAAGAGCACCAGGGCCTCTCAACTGTAACAGCACATGGCATGGACACTGGTGATTTAGACCGGTACAACAGACACCGCTAAAAGTGACAGGACACTGGCTAGTGAACAATCACATCCCACAGCTGGGAACAGCCATTCCAGTTTCAGAAAGGCTGAACTATAGAAAACGTGCACCTTAGAGCTGATGAAATACAGCAGCTATGTTGACACTTCTCTTTTGAGCTGCTAAGCCTGAAAAATGCTTAATAAGAATCGATGGACTCAAGCCTACCTAGTATCCAGCAGACCACAAGAACTCAAAAGAACTTCAACAAGTAACATCTGCTTGAAGTTAATCATCCAGTATACAGTACCTGTGCATAACATGTAATAAGCTTAAAGACACTGGGAAGGGGAGGGCAAAGTTGCCAAATTTTAAGAAATCTTGATCTCAAGCTTAGGTTTGTTGTATCTAAAACTAATGAAACAACACCTGCTTAACTCAATAATACTAAGAAGGGCCATGCCACTAGCATGACCAGTTGTGCCGCTTCCCTGCTGAAAACGCCATAGCAGCTCTTTATTTTCCTCAGCAGAAGTTCTACGTGTTTGCACATGCCTTATTAGGCTACTCAAACTGTCCACCTCCCTGAGCACACACTGAAGAGCAGTTGCACACCAAGATCGGCAAGTTTCTGCTGCCCCGCTCAGCAGTACTAAGTGGCTCAGCGAGCCCCTCCCCGTGGGCAGAAGCGCGCCGGGCCCAGGAAGGACTGAAGCCCCCACACCCAGTCACCTGATCAAGTTCCTCATTTCTTTTTCTGCCCAAGTTTTCACCATTTTTCTAGGGTTTCCTTTACAGTAGCCATGACGAAACCTTGAACAAGGACAGGAGCATTTCAATCATCCCACTATTCTCATTTAATGCTTTAAGAAAGAGAAATTAAAAAAACTGGGAAAAGAGAAATACAACCTCACCTGAATTCTCCGCTGACGTACTTATCCCGATCTCTGAACACTAAAATGGAAGTTTTGTAAATTTTGATTGCTCTGCTCTCCCCTTCTGGTGTGCTGGCATGGTACACATTGGCCTGTTTAGGTCAAAAACAAACCGACCAAAAATGTTAGTGCTTGGAAATGTTGTTTTCCAAGGTACTCTATTTGATCCTAACCTCAAAAGTCAAGAGAGATAAAATACTACTCATAAAGAACACAACTCTGGGAGATGTGTTAAAATGTGAAACATCAAGTCAAAACACAGAATTGTTGGTCTCAGTGTGTGGCCACCCGTGGCACACCAACATGTCACTCTGGCTCTCTAAAATCACAAAACACAAGATGAGGCAGCTGTCTTCACCTGTGTGAGGGTACTCCATGGACTTTGCACAGCAAAAGTAGCAATGTTTCAGAACACATCCCACTGTCAAGCAACGGGTGTCTCTGTATAGATACCTACGTCTCTCTGTATACAAGTCTCTGTATCTCAAATATAGAGAATATTTTAGAATATTCCTATGTCTAATAATTCCTCTAAAAACGCATTTGGTTCTTACAGGGTCTCACTATGCAGCTCACACTTGTAGGGACCCTTCTGTTTCAGCTTCCCCAGCACTGGGATTATAGGCATGTGCCACCACGCCCGGTCTTGGTGGCCAGCTTGGCATGCCTGAGGGCAGGGCTGGTGTAGCAAGTGGTACTGGTGATTGAATCCCAGGTCCTTACACTTGCTTAAGCAGGCGCTTAAGACTGCTGAGCTATCTCCGCAGCCCTCTAATAATTTTTATAGAATGATTTAGTAATTTAAAAACACCATGTTTGCCTTTTTATATATATCCATAAAAAAGGAGAAAGCCTGAGTCACAGAAATGAGCAATAAGCCCCTCCTAGATACACTGCCTCTGTTCGTCACATGTGGGGGGTGAAATCCAGTGGTATGCTGTCACGGAGCTACAGCCCAGTCCCAGCTCTCTTCACTTACATACACACACACACACACACACACACACACACACACACACACACACATATACATATATACACACACACACACACACACACACACATATATACACATATATACACATATTACTTGAATGAATTTCAGTACACGATCTTACTACACAGATCAGACTTGTGTGCTCTTCCTGTTTTCAGCCTTCAAAGTGCTGGGATTACAGGTTTGTGCCACCATGCCCACTTTCACTGGGCCCTGGTGGTGGGGCCAGCATGGCACACTGGGGATCGAATCCTGGTCCTTGCGACTACCTAAGCAGGCACTTCAGTCCACTGCGCTATCTGGCTGGCCTACTTTTTATTATTTTGAGACTGGATCTTGCTGGTTGCCCTGGCTGGGCTTAAATCTGCATTCCCCTCGCCTTAGCCTCCTAGACCACCATACTCGCTGGCCTGCCATGCCACACCAGTCTCCCAACTAGCATCTTCGTAATGACAGTAGAGGCTTGCAGCAACCTGACCAGAGAAGTTCACAACTGATCTCAGGGATAAAGTGACAGAAAGCAGCAACTGCAGTGGAAAGGCAGTTATCCTACAATTTCTCACCCAGTTATAAGTATTAATAAAGCCAACTAGCTTAGAAACACTACACTGAAGGCTGGGGAAACAGCTCGGTGGAATAAGCAAAGCACCTGCCTGGCAAGTACAGGGTCCTGAGTTTGATCCCCAGCACCACAAAAAAAAAAAAAAAAGAAACACTGCACCGAATACCCTGGGCGGACTGGCTGTTGTGATCTTGGTCTGTGTCACCCACAGGGCCTTGTGCATCTAGCGCTCTGTCACTGAGCTATAGTGCCAGCACCCACTTTCCGCTTTAAAGGCACAATTCATTTATGAGTACCAACACTGCAGTTGCTATTTGAAATAGGAAAATTAGCATAAAAACATTTAGTCATCCAAAGAAAAGCTCACTTCTTTTCCTGTGCTAATGCACCCATTGATCTCTGATATGATCCCTCTTGTCAACAGCTTGAACAAAATCATTCTTGTCCTGGGATCCAAAACCTAAAAAGAAATGTAAAACATGAGAAGCCCAGAAGATGGTTCCACATTGCACTAAGACACCGCAGCACACTGAAGAGCCCCGTGCCCCCGCTGCTCTGGGTGGCTCCGGAGTCCATAGGTGTCTTCTCTTGGAGTTTTGTAGTGCATGTAAGGGAAGGAAAGCACCTAGGGACCCAAACTAAGGCATTCCAGCCGAGGAAATCAAAGCCTTTCAATGGCAGGGAAGCGGAAACAGACTAACAAATACAGTGAAAACCACCTAAGTAATTGTATATCCTTGTGTCACTCTATTAAAATAAGTAAAAACAGGTGAGATGATTTTAATATACCTTATTTAACTCAATATGAGATATTCAACTCATTTTTTGATACTAAGTCTTATGGATTCAGTGTGCACTGGCCGGGTAGCATTAAGCCAGGGCCCAGCACCCTATGGCCCGTGGGCCAAATCTTGGCTATCGCTTCTTTTTCTACAGCTTCTAAGCTGAAAGTGGTTTTGACATTTGAGAGGCTTGTGAAAGAGAACATTTGACAGAAACTACACACCAGCCACAAGGCCTCAGGACCCAGGGCTTGGCTCTTTCAGAATGAGTCTGTAGGTGCCTGCTCTACTGGAGGGAGTGAGGGAAAGTCTCCAAAATCAGATGCCAAACTTTTCTTTGAGACAAGGTCATCTTAAACCTGGAGTCTCAAGTAATCATCTTACTTCAGCCTCCCAAGCACCTGTGACTATATAGGTGCACCCTAAAAGTATTCAGTTTTGGTAAAAAAAGATTTTAGTGTCCTCTTAACAAAGAATTTAAAGACAAAAAGTGCAACATCCATTATTGTCTATCTCTAAACCTAAAGCCATTCAGTATGTGCGCATGCATACGTGTGCATGTGGCTTCAAAGGGCAGCAGCAAGGCTCTGCATGATGGCCTGGCCAGTACTGTAGCAAGGCAGGGCGACTCAGCAAACTTCAACACCGGCCAGGGCTGCACGTATGCTGAGGGGGGCAAGGTTACTGGAAAGAAACAAGCATGACTGACTGAAGGCCTACATGCCACACTGCAGCCACAGCAAGTCAAGGAAGTGAGCACACAGGCACCAACGCCCCTTCCCTCCCTACTGCAGAGGCTCATCCAGAGGGGCTGGCAGGGTGCAGGGATCTGGGAGGGACTTGCCCTTCTGCAGAACTTGTAGGGAGATCTGTAAGGGGTGTATGAAAAGACAGCACAGCATGATTTTAAGAAACAAAAAGAGAGAATGAGAAAAAAACAACTTAGGGACAAGTATCTTTTATTTTTTTCTTTAAAGAATTTTTTTTAAATTTTATTTATTCATTTTTTTCTTGTTTCAGAACCTTTGTTTATTCACACATTTTTCTGGCCGGCTCAGCCCACCCCGAGGGCAGGGCTGGCGCAGCATGTGGTGCCGGGGGTCCAACCTCGGTCCCTGAAGCCGCCCAAGCTTTCCCAAGCAGGAGCTTTAGACCACTGAGCCATCCCGCCAGGCCCTGAGACAAGTATCTTTTTTTTTTTTTTTTTTTAATTTATTTATTTATTTCTTGTTTCAGAACTTTTGTTTGTTTATTCACCCATTCCTATGGCTGGCTCAGCCCACCCCGAGGGCAGGGCTGGCGCAGCATGTGGCGCCGGGGATAGAACCGCGGTCCCTGAAGCCGCCCAAGCTTTCCCAAGTAGGCGCTTTAGACCACTGAGCCATTCCGCCAGGCCCCGCGAGACAAGTATCTTTTAAAGAAAAAAATAAATAAAAAAGGAAAGACTCAGGCTGGAGAGATAGCTCAGTGGCTTCAAGGTCTTGAATTCAATTTCTGGTACAAAAAAAAAAAAAGTCAATATAATCTATCATTCAAAATTAATTTTAGGGGCTGGTCAGATAACTTGGCAGTTTAAACCACCTGCTTAGGCAAGCTCGTGCAAGCAAGCACAGGAACAGCATTCTGATCCCCGGCACCACATGCTGTCCCAAACCCACTCCCAGGATAGGTTGAGCCGGCCATAATACAAAAAAATAAATAAAAAATGTAATTAATTTTAAAAATCAACATTTGGGCCCAGGGAGATAGCTCAGTGGAATAAGTGCTTGTCTTGAGAATAAGTGCTTTAGACTGCTGAGCCATCTCACCCCCAAATAGTGATTTCTAAGAGTAGTTGATTTCACAATTACACAAAGTAGTAATTTTACATAGGAGTGGTGTTAAGTAACATTAGCATAGAGCAAGGATAAAAACAAACAATTAGCCAAAGAGGAAAGAAACAATAACTTAAAATAGGAGCTTGCAATACATGTAAGCTATACCTGTTCTACAGTTGCTCTGTCTGCCTTATCTTTGATACGATACCTAACCAAAGACAAAAAATATAATTAATACATTCAGAATGCAAAGGGGGAAGCTCAAATAAGGCTCCTGAGTGTACACCAAATGCCTAAGTAGTTTCTTTCATAGTTCAAGTTTGTCATTCAATCATATACTCTTTATCCTAAGATGCTTCCACCATTTCCTGAGAACACACTTCGATTCTCTAGGGTGAAGCAGATCATGCATAAAAAACACCCCTGACATCCAGGAGCACTGAATAAAACGGAAGCAGGAGCAAAGTGACAAAATACTAGGGAGCCGGCCTGTCTATCCTCAAAATCTCCAATGTGTCTAACAGCACAGAACAAAAGCCATTTATTTGTAAGGTTTTCTCTTTAGTTTTCACATGTCGACCCTATGCTGCTTCAGCTTGGACTCTGGAGCACAGGAGCCCTAACAGATTCTACACAAAGGAAAGACACGCCAGCAGTACCAAGAGGCAGTCTCAAAGCTGTTGTCTTGAACAAAACAATAATTCACAAACACCTTGGCTTTTAAGGCGGTTCTAACACTGCTAGTTGTAGTGTTATTTTCTATAACATAGTGGTAACAACTAGGACATAAAGAGAAATTTGCCAGATTTTCTTTTAATTTTTAAAAAATTTTTATTATGTTATTATTATTTTTTTTGTTTCAGAACATTTATTTATTTATTTATTTTTATAGCCAGCTCAGCCTGCCCTGAGGGCTGGGCTGGCACAGCATGTGCTGCCGGGGATGGAACCACGGTCCCTGCAGCTGCCCAAGCTTTCCTAAGCAGGCGCTTTAGACCACTGAGCCATCCTGCCGGGCCCCAAGTTAGCCAGATTTTAAAACAATTTGCTGTGAAAACAAAATAGTTCTCAGTTATCTCTTTAGTTTTAAAACTTCTCCTGTATTTTAAAAAATACTTCATGAAAAGACATAATTCTTAATAAATTCTACAGCAGAGCCAGTTTTATGCATTTAGTCTAATTGAGAGCTATAAATGCATTGCTACTCCCATGAAATCAATCTGCGACTTTTGCAAATTGTTTTAGCATGTACTTCCCAACATCCATTTAGAATCTTCACATTACCTTTGTATAAGCTATCCCATTTAAGCTAAAATGGAATGGGTACCTGCTGTAAAGCAATTTTGTTAGTCTAGAGTTTGTCTCTATCCCCCACATTTTATAACTAAAATAATACTTACATGTCTGCTTCCTTTTGTCTAGACTTCTCAGTGACTTTGTTTATGACAGAATCAGTAACATTCAGCTTATCTGAATATAAAAAGTATATTATGTAAATAATATATAATACAAAGACATGAACAGCCTCTCTGAATAAAATATACCTTTCCCCTCTTCCTTCTCTCTGTATTTCCTAGGTATTATACTATATGTATGATAGTTCAGATAAGAAAACTATTTTTTTATTTAAGAAAACTATTTTTTTCTTAAGAAAACTATTTTTAAAGATAAGCACTGTCCTGTTTTCTTCATAGCATTGCCACTTTCATCACTATATTTTTCCAACCAGAACTCTATAGAACTCTAGGTATAGAAATATCTCAAAAATACTGAGTGTGCACACTGAAGTCCAGCCATCTATTAACGTTTTGTAGATAATATCATGGCTTGAATACAAAGTTTAAGTCTGAAGACTTTATACAGGCTCATAGCAGCAATGAGGGCTGAATCAGTGATGCTGAACGCTGTATAGACCGGAGGCGAAGCTGGAACCCAAAACCCACTCATTTATTTGCAAACTGCCAAAACTACAATTAAACCTAAATACTGAGGTTTTAGTTTAGAGAAAACAACTCATTTTTTGTCTTAAAGGAAAAACACAGTAAGTAACGTGTGTCATAGGTTCCCCACAACCACGTGAAGTATATTCGTTCATGCAGCGTTTGTGGACAGCTTAGGTGACAGATGCTGTTCCGGGCTTATAGTAATAAACAAGGTGACTCTGTACTTTTTTTTTCTTTTTTTACTTTATTTATGTTATGGCCTGCTCAATCTGCCCCGCGGGTGGGGCTGGCACAACATGTGGTGCCGGGGATCAGTTCCTGCCATTGCATAAGCAGGTGCTTTAGACTGCTGAGCTATCTTGCTGGCCCCCGATTCTCTACTTCTTAAGATGAGGTGTTTCAAATCAGCAGTTTGCTTCCCTGCATTCAATAGCATCATGCTATCTACTTGGAGAGGATCCACTGCAGAATCCAGCAAGGACAAACAACATGCAAGGGTACCTTTAACTTCATATTCCCACAACAGATGAGCAAACAAAACAAAATGAACAAAAACGTGCCAATGAGCCTCCTTAAAGCCATCTCTTTAAATTATTGAAACTTCCAATTTTCTTTTAGCCATAAAATTGAATCATTAACACATAATTCATCATTTCTTGATCCAGAAACATTGGATAATAGCTCATGCTTTTTAAAGAATTTCTTCCTAGCCTAGCAAGGTAATGCACTCTATGAACTCACCTAGATTAATTTTGTTCTCAAATTTCTGTAAAACCTTGTCTGCTGGAGTAGACATTTTGGCTGCAGTGCAGCTGGAAGTCTGTCGATTTGCCTACAAGAAATGCATTTAGAAAAAGAGGAATCATGCACAGGTATAAATTCCCTATGATGACTATTCACGTAACTACACACATCCAAAATGTAGCAATAAACTGAATTTTAAAAAGGGAAAAAGGAATGAGTTTAGAGTCTATGGCTCTAGCTAGCTGCAAATAGAAACCTCAGGTCCACGTCACATGTTTTTCTTCCACTGGCATTTGCTATGAAAGCATCAATACTCCCAGGAGTACACTAAGGAAAGAAGCATCCTCTCTGCCCAATCCTTTATTCTTTTTTGTTGTTGTTGTTCAGTGTCTCACTACACAGCCCAGACTTGTAGTGATCTTCCTGATTTCTGCCTTCCTAGTGCTGGGATTACAGGCGTGTGCTACCCTGCCTGGACTCCATTGCCGGCTCAGAGCGCCTAAGGGCAGGTTACCGCAGCAATTCCTTTATTCTTTGCGTGATCACTTATTTATTTTATTTTTTGTATTTTAGGGAAGGGTCCACAGAGTGTTCAGGGTCTCATTACTAGTGATCCGCCTGTTTATAGCCTCTCAAGAGCTGGGATTAGATGCACGCCACCATGGCAGGCCTGGGGATCGAGCCTCCAGCCCGAGCCTGCTTGCAGACACTTTAATCTTCTGAACTATTTGGCTGGCCCCACTTTCTTATTTTTACTACACACACACACATGACATACATCTTGCCAGGCCACCATCCCCACACAGGTAGGGCTAGCTCCAGGGGAGAAGGAGGGATGTGCTGCGGGGTTGTCTTAGTTACTTTTTACTCGTTGCTGGGACAAGTACCTGACACTCAAAATGAAGGAAGGAAAGGTTTATTTAGCTCAATTTCTGGAGGTTTTAGTCCATATTGGGCTGGCGCAAGGCTGAGTAGAACAGAGCAGAAAGCATCCAGTTCATGGTGGCAGAACAGCAACAAAATGGTGACAGAGGCCGCCAACCAAACAGGGCAGCAGAGCAACAGCTCTAGTCTGTCTCTCTTTAAATTACATCAGGCTCTCTGCTTTAGCCTATCCACCTCAGGCCACACCCATAGTCTCAGTACTACTCAGATAATCTCATCAGTACTAAAATACATAATCCCAGAAATTCATGAGTCAAGTCTCTATCCATAGAAGCCCCCACCCTACGATTGCATGAGGCTTTGGGGGACAACTAGATATAAACCGTAATAGGGGTGTTGCTGCTAGGTGTCGAAAGTGGGGCCATCTCGGGTATAGGAAGTGACCGTGGGCACTGGCCTCTCAAGAGGTTATGAGATAGGGGCTCTCAGGTCCCCAGATACCAGCTGAACTGGGGACCCCAGGAAGCCAGCCCCAGACTTAGGTGCTTGGCCACTCTCTGGCCAGCACTTTTCCCTCTACAAAGGATGGTGAGGAGAGATGGAAAGAGCAGCTTTCCTTTTAGGTTCATAGAATAGGTACAAAGTTGGGGGTGTGATGATAGTAGGCCACACAAGGACCACAGCCTGTGACCATCAGTCCCTGGTCCCAAGCAGAATGAGGAAGACCAATGCTGATCCTACTGCACTGGTCTCCTTGCTCCTCAAAGCTCCAGATGGGTGGGCCAGGCCTTGTGGCAGCACCACCGCCCATATACTCACTGACAGGGACCCTCAGTTACCACAGTTCAAACTAAAGGGGTGGAGAGAGAAGATTCTCCAGGGATTGCTGCTGGGGATCTCTTCACATAGGCTGGGGCCTGGGCCCTATGCAGGGGCATCTGACAGAGAATAGTAAGAGGGCTGGGTGCAGTGGGCAGGCAGCAGGCAGTGGAAGGCACTGCCTAGCCCTAAGCTCAGCA
Organism: Myocastor coypus; assembly: GCA_004027025.1. NCBI lineage: Eukaryota > Metazoa > Chordata > Mammalia > Rodentia > Myocastoridae > Myocastor > Myocastor coypus. The sequence continues at coordinate 55,544 of PVJA010008718.1, forward strand.
CTTAGGACTGGTGCTACTACACAAGACTTAAAGAAACAGAAACCAGTAATGACCAGGCTACAGAACACTGTAATCTGAGAAAAATCCTTCAGTTATTCAGTTTTTTAAAATGTGTTTGCTGCTGGGTCTGCAGGGTCCACAGGATCTTACTACATATAATTCTGTTTTCAACCTCTCAAGTGCTGGGATCATAGGAGCACACCACCAAGCCTAGTCTGTTACTCAATTCTTGAACCACAAAAAGTCCCTTTAAAAAACACTCAGCTGGGCCGGCAAGATAGTTTAGCAGACTAAACCAGGACGGTTTAGGCAGAGTGTAGCAGCTGGTTCAATCCCGGCATGCCTGCAGCCCCCACCCTGGGGCAGGCTGAGGTGGGGATTGAGCCTGGGCATGGTGGCACATGCCTTTAATTCCAGTACTTGGAAGGCTGAACATAGGAGAATCACTACAAGTTTGATCTATATAGTGAGACCCTGAACATCTTGTAGACCCTGTACCAATTTAAAAAAAAAAAGTCACCCAGCAGACCTCATAAAGCCATACCTGTGGGTTACTCCCTCCACTCCAGGCAGAGCCCTTGGTGAGTCTTCCAACTCTGTCATCCCAGTCCCAATCACCGTCGTCATCATCATAACCCTCCTCTTCTTCCTCATCTTCTATCTCACCTTCCCCCTTTTCAGTCATATTTTGGAGCTCTCCAAATAGAATGTCATCTTCTGCTCTGATTATCTTCAAATCTGTATTTTCACTGGAAACGATAATGTTTTGGCTTGTTTATACATCCTCCAAGTGCATTCACATATGTATATATATTCACTTATGATCTGATCTTTTTTGTTGTTTGGCAGGACCAGGGCTTGAACTCAAGATCTCACACTTGTGCCACGGAGCTATCTCCCCAGGCCCCTACATATTCACTTATGATGTAACACATTATAAAGATATATCAACACACATTTTCCTTTCATCTCCCAATAAGCTCTACCTTGTTAAAGCAATTCTCCTGTTTGCCCAGTCAGTCATTTGTTTGCCTGCTCTTCACAACCAATTCCTACTAGAAAAGAAGCATGTAGCCGGGTATGGCGGCTCATGCTGGTAATCCCAGCACTCAGGAGGCTGAGGCAGGAGGATTGGTGCGAGTTTGAGACCAGCCTGGGCTACAAAAGTGAGCTCAAGGCCAGCCTCAACTGCATAGCGAGACCCTGTCTCAAAAAGACAAAAAAAAAAAAAAAAAAAAAAAAAAGAAGCGTATCATATGTTAAGTCTGCTTCTCCCTGAAGTTAGACTGTATGTGATCTTCCCTATTGAATGCATCACTCTGACCAGTGAGCCAGCTCTGGGAATAAGTCTAAAATTAGAGCAGTCTGACCTCCAACACCATGCCACTTTGCAACACAGAATTCCAAGTCACCCTTATTTACAAAGGGAAGACGGAGCAGAGGTTCAGGATGAAAAGAGCAAACCTATCAAGTTGTTTTGCAATCTCAATGCAGATTCAGGCTTCTTGATTTTCTTAGTTTTTGAAGAGAAGCTAGCAATCTGGATATCTGCATAAAATCTTCCACTTAACTGGAATGTGGAATTTTTATAATAATGTGCAAACCAAACATGTTTATTACATGCCAAATTCAACAGAGGTGTTGCTAGTTTTGACTTTTCATGTAGGGTAGGAAAGGGCAGAAATCCTTTAACAAAAGTAATAAAACAGGAGTTTAGGTAACACCAGATATCAATCCCAATTTATTAATTTATAATGGCTCAGGGCCCAAACCCCGTGTGCAAATGTAGGAAGAGAGCAGAAAATCATTAAATATCTGCTATATATTGTTATTTCATAAGTAAACTCTTCAATTACCAAAAACAGTATAACTTTGCCTTTGACTTCACCAAAAATAGCAAGTTTTGTAGCATCCTTGACCTCTATCAACAGATGCTACCAGTGTACTCACCCTCTTTCACACTGTCACAAAACTGTCTCTCAAGAATCTCAAGGGCCGGGGAGATAGCTCAGTAGAATAAGCACTTGCCCAGCAAGTGCAAGGTCCCGAGTTCAATCCCCGTTACCACAAAAAAAAAAAAAAAAAAAGCCCAAAATCCCAAGTAGGGGAACAAAAATTATCCTGGTAGAGAACTAATGGCTTATCCCCACCCTGCCCTGGGTGGGTGGCAAGTCAGTGCATTCTCACTGCCATTCTCTGTTATCAGTCACTCTTGTTTCTTCCCACTTCCATTCTTCCACAAGGACATGTGTATACTGATCTGTAACCTTAAGACTGGAAAGCGCTTCTCATTTCTCTGGCTAAAGCCTACTCATCCTTCCTATATCAGCTTCTTACCACTTGCTCATGGAAATCTCTCTTACCCATTTAATTTGTCTAATTATTTAATATCAGCTTCCCTTGCAAGAGCACTAGGTCTGCATCAATCAGGATGGTGTTTGAAATTGTATCCTTGTATCTACTGAAAACACACAAGTGATTAACCAAATCTACTTGTAAAGAATCTATACGGTAAATACAAGGTATGACATTTTCTTATTTTCTCTCTTTGCTTTTCTTCCTTCCTTTTGTGTATCTGATTATTGCAGGGTCTCACTATGCAGCTTGGACTCCTGGAGATCCTCCTGCTTTCATCCTCCCAGACCTGGGTTTACAGGTGCACACCACTATGGCTGGATGCTGGTGGCTCAGCCTGCCTTGGGGGCAGGACTGGCGTGGCGCGTGGTGCTGGAGATCAAACCATGGGACCTTTGCTTGCCAAGCGGACACTTAAGTCTGCTGAGCTATATTGCCAGCTTCCAAAGTATATTATCAAAACTTAAAAATAACTTTCATTTTCCTCATAAGCAGTAGATGTCTTTATTTAGGTACTGGGAACCAAACTCCTAATCTTGTGTTTGCCAGGCAGGGGCTGTGCCACGGAGCTGTATCCCCAGCCCAGGCGTCTTTAATGCTGATCGCTATTCTTTGCCACTTGGATCTCCAAAGAGGAGCTCCATGACCCTACCTCAAGCATCCAATTTTGAACCTAACAAACGACTGTATTACTTTTGAGCTGGTCTGTCTGTTCCACTCCGTTTCTACGTAGCGGATTCCTTTAAATCAAAAACCAGATGATACCACCTCCCTGGTAGAAGCCCTCCCTTGGCTTTCTCAAGACCTGACCAATACCGAACTCTTTCCTCACCAGCATTTGCAAGCCTCTACAGGATCCCGCCCCCTTCTCACTTCTCCATCTCAGTCACCGGTGTTCCCTGGGCACTGGCCTCTGGGTCCTCCTTTCACAGCCCGAGGGACACACTATGGAGACTGCGTTTGTCCTCCACTCTTCCTAGTTCCTTTTCGTCGTTTAAATATGGAGTCAGCCCCAGCCTGCCCACTACTTTTATATCAGTCTATTTTATTTCTGTGCATATCAACTTTCTGTCAAGTTTCCCGAGCTCGGCCCTGCAGTGGGAGGGAAAATCCAGCTGCGATGCCGACCCTAAGCCACACGCAAGTGCCAACTCCGCAAAGGGAGGAGGGACAGGTCTTCCACTGGTGCTGGCCTACCTTTCGGAGGACTCTGCGTCGTCAAACTGGCCGGGAACCACCCGGCTCATCAGGAGCCGTCGATAGTCCATGACGGAGGCCGCCCGCCCTTCCTGGGGTAGGAACGGCACAGAACACTGCTTTACCTGCGGCCAACCGCCGCTTCACGAACGGAAGCTGGAAGCCAACCGCCAGACCACGCGCCCGGTAGCTCCCGGAAACCGCCCCCCGCTCCCCGGAAGTCCCGCCTTCCGGCAGTGGCAGCCGCCGGAAGTTCCAGTCCCCGTGTGGAGGCTGAACTCGCGGAAGTCTGTCCACCGAGCAGTCTTGCTGTGGTGGGAAGTGTCGGCTGTGCCATACCGCCCGTTGCGCCTGAGGTTTTCCATTTCTGCGCCGTGCTTTGTGCTTCCTCACAGGCTGTTCCCAGCCGAGGCCGTCCTAACCGCGCCGGGAGCGGCGTGTCGCCCTTCCCCAGAGAGTTGCCCGGCGCGCTGACGTCACACAGGACGCCGCGGCGGCCGGGAGCCCTGGGGTGAGCGGCCGGGTGGGACGGCAAGGTGAGATTGTTCTGCTCGCTCCCCGCGGGCGCGCGGCAAAGAAGGCGAACTCCTTAACGCGGCCCGAAAAACTATGGATCATGGAAGTGAGCACACTTTTACAAAGTTTGGTGTTTGCAGGTGAAAGTGAGATAACTGCTTTTGAAAGTTCAGGTTTTGTGCGGCTGGAAAAGGTGTCCATACAGAATTAGAGCACTTATCGGGAACGCCGGTGATGTCTCTGACCGCCTGCTAATGTTAGCACAGCTTAGGTTATCCGGAACAGCTAGCCGAACATTAGAATACATGTTTTAAAAATCCAACATAAATTCTGCGAAGGATAGAAGTGAAAAATGAGAAAAGTAAGCCTAAGAAAAATGGCAGAATGTGCAGTGCAATTGAAGAGATGGATGACACCGTAAACAAGTGTAATTACAAGTCGACACACACACAGTTTTGATTTTTTTTTAATTTTTTAATTTTATTTATTTATTTTTGTTTCAGAACTTTTGTTTATTTTATTTATTTTTATGGCCGGCTCAGCCTGCTCTGAGGGCAGGGCTGGCGCAGCATGTGGTGCCGGGGATCGAACCGCGGTCCCTGAAGCCGCCCAAGCCTTCCCATGCAGGCGCTTTAGACCACTGAGCCATCCCGCCGGGCCCCACAGTTTTGATTTTGAATTCAGAAGACAGCAAAGAGTTTTCAGATCCCCTTCATGTCGACCCAGAAATACTCATTTATTTGGAAGGTAAAACATAAAACTTTAGCCTTTCAGTAGCCTGCATATCCTGTTTGGTTTACATTTTCGTACTTTACTAAGTGGCCACATAGGATTGGAAACAACTCCTCCAAAAGTTGTTAAAAATTCAGTAATTTATTCAGACAAATAGGTAGTGCTGTAGTTTGACAGGACATCATTAGAATGCAAGATCTATTTAACATTTGCTGTGTAGCCAACACAGGTGGGGCTGCAATAGGAAGTCAGGTACTGAAAAGCCTGTAAGTAGATTCCTCACAAGGCAATTGTAGTTCGTACATGCACTTAACACCTTTGAACAGTAGTTAAGACTAAAACAGTAAACAAGTAGGTACTGAATGTGTAGACATTTAAAGACTAGAGAAATTTTAAAATAGATAAATGAATAGATGGGAAGCTTTTGAAAGAGATACACTTCCTGGAGCAAAGAGCATTATTTATTTGCAGGTAATAGAGCTTCTCTGGTTAGAGCAGGGGGCTGTGTTGTAAGTAATGTGGGTGCAGGCTATGAGAGGCCTCCAGGGCCAGGTAGAATTTGGACTGTTGGGGCATCTCCCATCTCTGAAAGATAAATGTGTCGCACACATGTAAATCAGTGTTAGAGGGTGTGGAACCCAAGCATGGATTACAGAGAGACAGTTTTAAAGGGAAAAATGGACAGGACTTGGTAGCCGGGTGTTTGTTGGTGATGAGCTTAGAAGGATGCCAGGGTCCTCACGGTTGTCACTAGTGCCTGAAAGAGGTATGGAAGAGGAATACTGACTTTTAACAGTGCTGGATTTAACTCTAGTAAGTTTTTAAAATAGTATCAAATAGAAATAGTGTTTTGAGCCGGGCATGGTGGCACACACCTGTAATCCCAGTACTCAGGAGGCTGAGGCAGGAGGATCAGTGCAAGTTCCAGACAAGCCTGGGCTACAAAAGTGAGCTCAAGGCCAGCCTGAACTGCATAGTGAGACCCTGTCTCAAAAAGACCAAAAAAAAAAAAAAAAAGAGTGTTTTGTTGGGCTAAGTGCCTGCTTTGGCAAATGCAGGTACTAGGGTTCAATCCCCAGTCCTGCATACTGTGCTAGCCCCACCCCATGGGCAAGCTGAACCTGCCGCAGAGTGTGGGTGTGGTGGTGGCACTCGCCTGTAATCTGCCAGGATCACCACGATCATAAGTGCAATCTGCATAGTGAGACCCTGTACCAAGTGCACAAATGAAAAAAAGAAATAGTGTTTTGTGAAAACTAGGGTATTTATAAGTATCTTTTCTTTTCTTTTTTAAAGAATTATTTATTTTTTTCTTGTTTTAGAACCTTTGTTTGTTTACTCACTCATTTTTATGGCCGCTCAGCCCGCCCCGAGGGCAGGGCTGGCGCAGCCTGTGGTGCCGGGGATCGCACCGCATTCCCTGAAGCCGCCCAAGCTTTCCCAAGCAGGTGCTTTAGACCACTGAGCCATCCTGCCAGGCCCCTAAGTATCTTTTCGTTAACCAAGAAAGCCCTTCACTTTTAGAGAATTACTGGGTAATAGCCACATACTGGCATTTATCCAGATCAGTACTTAACACCATACAAAGTTAGGGTATACTCAGACTAAATTTTTAAATCTTTGTAGTAAGTTGGTAAAGGGCATTTTTAAATTTAAGGTGGTGAATTTTATATCTTTCTTAATGTGAAACGTGGGGGAAAACTATACTAATAAACACTAAAATTATGTACGTGTGTGTTGTTTTTTAAAGAGGCCTTCTATCATTCAGCACTTAAGAATGAGGACTCTTAAAAGTTTTGGTCATCACCCCTGGCAACGCAAAAGGAAAAATAAGTGTTGTTCATCACCTTCAGTTCCTGTACATTCTGAAGTGGATGTTTCTCATGAAAATTTACAAAGCATGTCTGAACTGGATACCACATGTATCAGTGGTCTTTCTCAAGATTTCACTCGCTCAGACCCTCCCTCCTGTGTGGAAAGCAGCCCCGCTTCATGCTTCCCTCAGGTGTGCATCGCTTGTGAGTTGGGAAGGTTCAGATGTGTTCAGTATTTACACTGTCTTCCATGTGCACAGTTCTGCAGACCTGAGAGGACAGTGGAAGACTCCAGTGGGCATCCAAGGAAGAGATCCTGGTTCTCCAGTCCTGTTGGCAGAATGAGTTGCAGATGGAGTGTTAAAACGAATCATTTGTAGCCCGTCATGATGTTTCAGCAGTGTGACTAGTGGACGTGGTCATAACTGTCACAGAAGCAGGACAAGAGACCTGAGCCCTGATCTGCAGCATCCTCCACTGTTTCTGTGCAGATGATTTGGCTGTCATTTGTGGTGTGTGTGTGTGTGTGTGTGTGTGTGTGTGTGTGTGTACCAGGAGTCAAGCTCAGGGTTTTATGCTTGCCAGATAGCTAGCAGTGACAGCTGAGTGCCACTGCACCTGCCTGAGTAGTGCTGTTTTATTTTTAAAATATTAATATGTTAAAAATCATGAGGCAGCAAGGTCTGACAAGTCCAAGAAACACAAACTGTCATACATCACAGCCAGGATGCACTATACTGCTACTGGGCTACATCCCCGGCCCTGCTTATCCTTTGTAACGACAGTGACACCACCCTGCATGTAAATGACTCCCATCCTATGTCATGAAAACTGTGAGTGTCCTTTTTCACAAGATAAAGATCCTAATGTTCCAAGGTCTTTGTGAATGTTACAAATGTTCCATAGGTGCTAACAAGAGCATGCGGAGTAAGATGTGCAGTTGCCTTTTTGTAACAGAAATGGACACATACTGAAAGTTTCAAGTGGCTCAGCCTATGAATTGGCAAAGCCTTTGCAGGGCTGTCCAGTGACAGCATGGGAAATCAAGTTAAACTGCATTTCATAATTCTACCTAGGGAAATATTCAAATAAGATACATAGGACAGAGCTGGTGAGATGGCTCAGCAGTCTAAAACACCTGCTTAGGCAAGCTTAGGCAACTGCAGGACCAAGGTTCAATCCCCAGAACCACATGCTGTGCCAGCCCCACCCCCAGGGCAAGTTGAGGGGGCCATAATATAAACAAAGTTAAAAAAAAATAAAGATACACAGGACAGGAATGGGAAGCCTATAACTCCAGCCCTTGAGAGGCTGAGGCAGGAGGATCGCTGTGAGTTCAAAGCCAGGCTGCACTATACTGGAAGGCCTTATAGAAAAAAAAATAATAAAAAGTAAACAAAATGTAAAACTAGATACTTGAAAGAATTGTCCCTAGGGGCCCAGTGGGATGGCTCAGTGGTCTAAAGCGCCCCCTTGGGAAAGCTTGGGCAGCTTCAGGGACTGTGGTTCGATCCCCGGCACCACATGCTGCGCCAGCCCTGCCCTCGGGGTGGGCTGAGCCAGCCATAAAAATGAGTGAATAAACAGAAGTTCTGAAACAAGACAAAAAAATAAATAAAACTAAAAAAAAAAAAAAAAAAAAAAAA
>PVJA010008719.1:0-63342 GCA_004027025.1 Myocastor coypus
TTCTGGGTAAATAGTGAAACTTTTCAAATTGTTCTTATTTTTGTTTGTTTGTTTGTTTTTGTGGCTGGCTCAGCCCACCCTGGGAGTGGCACTGGTGCAGTCTGTGGTGCCAGAGATTGAACCACAATTCCTGCATGCTTGCTTGCGTCTGCCTAAGCAGGTGCTTCACACCACTGAGCTATCTCACTGATCCTCAAACTGTTTTTAAAGTGAACAAATAAAGCTACTGAAATCCATTCACAACTAATTTCCCAGTCCCTTGGCATTTCTAATGAACTGTGCTTTTGCAAGTGCAGTTCATGCACCTGAGGTTACAAAGTATCGCCCTCTGCTGGGATGCACACACACACGGTAGCCCCGCCCCCAGCACCTGTCACGTTCATCTCAAGGCATTCAAGTAGTCAGTGAACGGCATGAACAGGAGAAAAAGTTCCATTGATTTTATATGGAAAAAGTGATTTTTCTTCATACTCCCCTCGATTTTTAAGACTAACATTCGTGTTTCTTTTTTTAAAAAAATCAACAGATCTAACTAAAAGAAGGTAACTGAAGCCAAGGATGGAGCTCAGGAACCCAGTGCCTGCCTGACAAGAACAAAGTACTGAGTTTGATTCCTAATACTAGAAAAAAAAAAGAAAGAAAGAAAGAAAGAAAGAAAGAAAGAAAGAAAGAAAGAAAGAAAGAGGTGATTGGATTTATTTATGGCTTCTTCTTCTTGTTTGTTTGTTTGGTTTTGTGAGACAGGGTTTCACTATGCAGTTCAGGCTGGCCTTGAGCTCACCTTTGTAGCCCAGGCTGATCTTGAACTCGCACTGATCCTGCCTGCCTCAGCCTCCCAAGTGCTGCGATTACACCTATGGGCCACCATGCCCAGCTTTCTTTTCTGCTTTTTGTTGTTGTTGTTGTTGTTGTTTTCTTTCTTTTTGCAGTACCAGAGATTGAACTCTGGGCCCTGCGCTTGCCAGGTAAGCACTTCTACTGAGCTAATTCCCATAATACCTGGTTTGAATAGAGCAGAATTCAGAAGAAAATAGCTTCAAGCATCAACTGCTCTTTTCAAAAGACTATCAATGCTTAAAGTTAATGCTTACAATTTTTATTCTTTTTTTCTTTTTAGTCTAATCTTTTCCTCTTTTGAGTTACTTATATTTTCTTTTTTACTGTTTTGTTTTATTTTTTTTTCTTTCCACAAATCTTACATCTTTATATCTTGCAATCTTCACAACTAATTTGAAGATAGCATCATGTAAAACAGCAACCACTGCTGAATTCCTATTGCTTTGTTGAGTGAAATCATGTATCATTTCTAATGCCGCTTTTTCTATGACTATTTTTTATTCTTTAAAAATAAAAAAGGAAGTAATTCTGCTGACATCTCCTCAGCAAGTGTGTACTTCCATAGTAAGATGTCACCTGCAGTGTCTTCATTGTAAACTGAAGGACCAGAAAGTTATCTCATCATTTGAGAAGCCAGTCTTTCACCACTACACTTAAAATTCTATTTGGAACTATATAATCACATATTCACCAAGAAAGAGGAAAAATCCCACAGTCGAACTTTTATTAGTCATGAAATGTTTACTTAGCTTCTGCTTTCAGCTTGTTTGTTTCCGTCCAGCAGACTTAAATTTATGTCAGTAAAACTGATGTTGCAGGCATACATGTGCCACAATTCTTCTCATTTATCTATTCTTATCTGTTGTTTTAACCAACTACTTGTTTTTAATAACTTTCCTGTTCACTGCTCTGCTGGCAACAGTTTCATCTTACAGTGTTAGACAACTTCTGGAAGTTCTGTAGTGGAGGTAAACAGAACTAAGCCATAAAATATGAAAGAAACCTGTTTTCAGGAAAAATTCAAAAGCAATGTTATGTATTCCAGGATGCCACAGGGATGCGAGTCAGAGCTGACGACTCTGAAAATTAAATTTAAAATATGTTTAATTAGATCTGGTAAATTACAAGATTTTTCCTTTCAGAATACCTTACATATACTTGACAACAATCACTAATAATCTCCAAATAATAAAATAATTAATAAAAATCTTTGCTAGCTAAATTAGTTTCATTTTATTTTTTAATTATACAGGTTGTAGGAAATTGAAGAAGTTGAACTTGTATGTATTTATTTCACTTTGTTTTGCATTTTACTTTACATAATTTTAAACTTACTGAGAAGATGTAAAAATAATAGAAGATGTCTGATACATTGCTAAAGAAGAAGCATCGTTACAATTTCAACAGCTGCCACATTACATATTTTTTACAGAAGCGATTCAGTCCTCCAACCTTGTGCTTACCTGTTGTTTCTTCAGAATCCTGCAGTTGGGAATCGGTCTGCTGATCAGTTTAAACCATTATAAATGTGATGATTGTGATAATTAGAGAACAATTACTTTGGAGAGTTTCTTTCTGTTTGGGCTTGTCTGATATCACTTAAGAACACTTCCACATTTTTCAGGAAGTTAGCCAAAAGAGAATCCAAGATTTTATGTGAGACAGCACATGATATCAAACTGTGAAACTTATTTTAACCTTGAGGGGATATGTGTCTGCTTTCTACAAAATGAATGAACTTTTCTACCTTTATAATGTTTAGGTTAGCGGGAGATAGTAATTTGAGACTATGTAACTATCCAAGTCATTATAAAAACTATAATCCCTCACCTTTCAAATGTCTTCCTATGATGACTTTCTAAACACATCCTCTTCCCATCACACCACTGCTCTGATCTCTGATGCATTTCTTTGTTCATGTGAAGGAGTATTTGTCATCTTTTTACTTCATTACAGGAGAAAAGGAATAGAGGACGCAAACAAATAAGAAAGGAAAATCATGTTTATTTCTAAATAGTTTTTATGGCATCAATCAAAGTTGGTAAGTTTTTATTTCTTCTTTGTATCTAAAAGATAAATCATCTATACCATAGATCCATATCTGTTAAGTTTAATGATATGAAATTCTCCAAGGTTTTCCAGGATCAGAAATTTCTTCCTGCTTTAACATTGGCTCTGATCGTTGTGACTCTAAGGTAATCCAAGATAATGATACATTTTTCAGATATAGGATTGTTTATGGACATATCTATAAATATTTTGTCTAATTTTAACTTTTGTAATTGTTAAATTTACAATCATATGTGACATTTTCCTTGCTTTTGAATGCCATTTTGTATTTTGATCAATTTTGCTTGTGTGTGTGTGTGTGTGTGTGTGTGTGTGTGTATGCGTGTGTGTGTGTATCTTAGAACACTGATAAAGTAAATTTTCTCACAAGAATATAGTGCATTATTCAAGTAGGAATAGTTATAAGGTCTTGTCTCTGATTTTGGTACATATCAACATGACCTACATGTTTATTACCATAGACACATCTCTAGCACTACATTGCTAGGTTTATGTTTGTATAGAATTGTGAAAAGTTTTCATGTGAAATTATTCTAAACACAGTGACGTAAGTGAATAATTTTCCTAAAATTATCCTCCAATCCTGAAAGACAGTTGACTCATTCATTACAAAATCAGAAGATGTATTTTTTTTCAAGATGAATATCTTTTGGCCAAGTTTCTGCATATTCACTGACATAAAATGCATAAAAATAAGAATCCAAGTTTCAGAGTCTCCACAACCTTTAGGATGACAACAGAAATTGCTGTACCTACATATCAAATTTTAGTCAATTAACATTAATTAAATAGCTTCCTACATATGTATGGAATAATTATCATGTTTTTATTTTTTGTTCCATTCCAGAGGCCCAGTATCATCCACAGTGTAGGGAAGAAACAGCATTATTAATATAGGCATGAAAAACAAATGAATTTGTCTTCTCTATTTCAGACATATACTTTGTAAAATCAAAATAAAAATTCAAGAAAATCAAGGGAGAGTAGGTAAGAACAAAACACATTTTTTGTTTTTTATGAGAATAAAGAAGAATAAGGAGACAAAATCACCTATCCCAGTCCTTGGAGAAATGAAAGCCACATAGATGGAAGAGAAATCATGAAATTAAAGAGTTGGCCACAGTGGAGTGCTGAAATAATGAGTAGGCTTAGCTTAGGAATTGTTGAACACCGCAATCTAAAGACTCTAATTTACCATCTATTGTTGAAGAATCACAGACCTCCATTACTCTCATTGCTATCAATTCAGAGCAACTCCTGTTTAAATTTTTCTAGAAATAGAGATTGCCTTCCTTCCAGGATCTTATATATCCCCATCTAATTGTCTTCCACTGATTGCTCTCATCTTTCCCTCAATTACCTTTCTCTGGCTCAGAACAAAAGATAACAAAGAGAGATGGCTTTGCTACCCTAATGACACAAGGGTGGGGGAAGAGAAAAGTAGTGCTGGCTGTGGAGTAGGACAAAGGAGGCTCACTCTTTTTTCACTGTTACCATCAACAAGTATGTCTATGGCCAAGCAAAACATTGCTCAGGTTCTACTGTGCAAAACTTTCTCTGGTATACCTATTAGTTTAGATGTAGATAACGACACATACAAAAATAAAGAAAATATGTGTATTTCTAGATAAATGTATATAACCATGAATTCTTAAACTAGTAGTTAACACTGTATGCATGACCTTTGTTTAGAAGTCTCTAAGCTAGTTTTGGACTGTCTTCTTATTATTCAGGTTGAGGAAGTCAAAATAAGCAACATGATAAGCTCCAAAGATCTTTCCAATTTTAAATCTTCCACCTGTGATTTAGGCAACAGTCTTTTAAGTGTACTTTTAAAATTTTAAATTAGGCCTCTGTCTGTAAAGACACAAAATATATATTTTGTTTCAAGAAATTTAAGAAATTCTGAAATATGAGTAGCAGTTTAAAAATTCATATCACTATTGAAACTTTGTCATTTATAACTTAATACAAGAATATCACTTCTAGTAAAAACACACTACAGTATTGCAGATTATAGTAGTTTTGAATGAACCACATGAAAAATATCCTGTGCAATATTTCATGATTTAATAAAAGAATTACTGTGGAATATTTAGTATGTCCACCTGTCCTGAACTGTTTATTCATTTCCTGTTTCCTGTTACTCTGCTGGAGGTAGATGCTATAGACTTTCAGCTTCCCTGTCTTCATCACACATCTGCTTGTTATTGCCACATAAAGTTACTTGGTTCTTGCTGTCCGCAAGGTAACTTGCTATAGTTGTTTTCCCAGAAGACATTAAGAGCAACACATGTTTCAAAATGCATTCAATTTTGCTTTGAGAGTTTTCAAATAACTTAGGGGCAATCAAAGGCAGATTGCACACATGTAACTATAAGTTAATGTAGACTGCTTTTCCGAGAAAGTGCACTGTTGGCCAAAATCTATAAATGTGTTGATTTAAGTTTTTTTATTCAAGTTATATTTTCTGTCTGCATTTGGTGCTGCATCCAATTTATCTCACTCTGTGTACTTTCCAGAAAATGCCACTTAAATATTGACTAAAGAAATCAATGGAGAAATTTAAAATTTCACACTAATGAAAATGGAAACACAACATACAGAATTTGTGTACATGTACACAATGCATCCTAATTCCTTTTCTATACCTTTCTCATCCTATACCTTCTTGCTTTCTACAGCTCTCATTCACCTTTTCATTTGCAAAAGCTCTATTGCCACTTATTAAGTTCAATTTTCTTGTTCTTTAAAATCATTTTCCTATCCTTCCATTCCCCTCTACTCTTGTTACACTTCTTCTCTGCTACCAGCAACCACTAATACATTAAATTGTTCTACTGTGTAGTAGATGGTACTAAGTGTAGCATGCAGCAATGCATACAGTACAGATGCCCTGAGAGTTCACCTTCTGAGGGGACAAATCCGCAAACATAAGACAATTGTTATGCCACAGTCAGTTACATAAGGGCACAAAAGCTTAAGAAAAATTTTTAAATTTTCTTATTTTTTTAAAGAGAGTACTAAATAGTGCTAAAATAGAAAAATAACAAGTGATACAGAATTTCATTTAACAAAATAATATAAATTTCACAGTATTTGTTGTAATGCAGTATTGCCTGCCAACTAGCTGTCCATATGACTAGGTACATGCATGTAAAACTGGAAGAAAAAAGAAAAAATACGCAAAAAAATTAATGAGAGAAAAGGTCAAAGAATTGAAAAAAGGTCTCAAAACAAATTACACAATACGTGCTTCTTTCCATAGACCAGCATGAATTAATGGTACAGTTGCCCAAACCATGCTGCTTAAATGCATAGATATATCTCTTCCTCCACTCCCTCTCCCGTCTTTCTCCTCAACTCACTCTTTCCTTTTGAATAGGTACATTGTCTTTTCCAGTATCTATTGTAACCTTCAGATATTTTATTTCTTGAGTACTCACACTAAGGACACAAAGCAATGTTTGCACATGCAGGTCTGATTTATTTTACTCCAGAGTATATCCTCTAGTTAAAACCACTTATCAATAAAAATCTCAAATTTTTCCTGTTTTATGGACTAATAAAACTCCGCTGTGTAAAAATATCACATCTTCTTTATTCATTCCTCAGTTGATGGGAATTTGGGTTGTTTTCAAGTATTAGCTATGACAAGTTGTGCTAATATACATGGGTGAACATATATGAGAGGAATATGATGACTTCAATTCTTTTGGAAAAATACCAGGGAGAATAGTTGGTTTCAATAGGTTCTCCAATCCTAGCTGTTTAAGTAAACGCCACACTTACTTTCATAGTAGCAGTGCCAGTCCACACTCCCGCCAATAGTGCAGAAGAGTTCCTTTTACACCACAGTGCCTCCAACATTTGCTATTGGCTTGGCTGCTTAGAGTTAGCCATTCTTTCTGGGGTGAGATGGAACCTCACTATTGTTTTAATTTGCATTTCTTTAATGAGCAATTATGTTGAACATGTTTTTCATATATTTACTTGCCATTTCTGTTTGTTTGTCTGATAAGAGGATATTTCTCTCAGATGCCATTTTTTGGACTGGAGCTTTACATTTGAGAGGCCTAATTTTTAAAAAATTTTCCATATATTCTATAGAGAAGCCTTTGTCAGAGGAATAGTAGGCTATAATTTTTCCCCAGTTTATGAGTTTTCTTCTTTTTACTTTGTTGAAGATCTGCTTTTTTTTTTTTTTTGTCTTTTTGAGACAGGGTCTCACTATGCAGCTCAGGCTGGCCTTGAGCTCACTTTGGTAGCCCAGGCTGGTCTCGAACTCGCACCGATCCTCCTGCCTCAGTCTCCCGAGTGCTGGAAGATCTGCTTTAAAGTGCAGAAATGAGATGAGATCCCAGTAGCTGATTCTTTGAAGTATTTCGTATGCATTTTGAATTTTGTTTATGAACGTTTTACCTACCCCTGTGTCTTTAAGATTTTTACCTATGTTTTACTCTAGAAGGCTGAGTGTTTCTTTCTATTCTAATGTTTAAGTATTTGATCCATTTTGATTGTAGTTTGTTGCACAGTGATAGACATTAGTCTAATTTAAGCCTTCAGTATGTGGAAAGCAAATTTTTCCAACACTATTTATAAAACAAGCTATCTTTTTTCCAGTAAACGTTTGACCTACTTGTCAAAGAAAAGGTTGCTGTATGTGTTTGTAATTGTGCTTGTATCTGCTGTTCCACTGATCCCTAGGTCTGTCCTCATGCCAGCACCATGCTGATTTTATCACAGTAGCTTTAGAGCATAATTTCAGGTCAGGGATTATAATATTTCATGCCCTTCTTTTTCTGCCCAAGATTACTTTTGATATTCTACATCACTTCAGGTTCCAAATGAATTTAAAAAAAGTTTTTTCTAGGTCTGTGAGGTATACAAATGGCACCTTAATTGAGATTGCATTAAATCTGCATAACAGTTTGGGGAATGTGGCCATTTTCACCATGCTTGTTCTTTCTATCCAGGAGCATGGAATATCTTTCCATTTTTTCAAGTCAGCTTCAATTTCATTTGCCAGAGTACCATACTTTTCACTGTATAAATCTTTCACTTCTTTTATGAGATTGATTCCTAAGTATTTCAGTTTTTGGATGTTACTTGAATGTGAAATATATATTTACCCTAATTTCTTTCTGTCAGTTTTATATTTGTGTATAGAAATGTTACTGTATTTGGGTGTTGACTTTGTATCCTGTCATGTTACTGAACTTGGCTGTCACATCTATAAGACTCTTAATGGAGTTTTGGGGTCCTGTATTTAGAGTATCATATCATCTGCAGATAATGATAACTTTTTTCTTTTTCTTTTCCAATCCTTATTCTTTTCATATCTCTCTCTCTCTCTCTCTCTCTCTCTCTCTCTCTCTCTCTCTCTCTCATTTAATAGCTCTGGCTAATGTTTCTGGAGCTATATTGAATATGAATACAGACAATAGACATCCTTGTCTTGTTCACCATTTTAAAGCAAAGATTTTCAATTTTTGCCCATTTAGTATGATGTTGGCTGTTGTTTTCTCATAGATGGCTTTTATCAGATTGAGGTATAGACTATTCCAATTTTGTGTATTTTTTTGAGGAATTAGTGTTAGACTTTGCCAAAAGCTTTTTTTTGCATCTATTGAGATGAACATGTGGTTTTTGTTCTTGGCTCTAGTAATGTAATGTATGACATTTATGGGTTTGAGTATGTTGTATAATCCCTGTATATCTGGGTTGAATTGCACTTGTTCATGATGTATAATCTTCTGGATGATTTGCTGCATTCTGTTTGCTAGTTGAGCATTTTTGCATCTGCGTTCATTAGGGATATTGGTCTGAAGTATTCTTTTTAGCTGGACTTTTCTCTGGTTTTGGAATAAGAGTAATATTTGACTCCAGGAGCAAGTTTGGGAGAATTGCTTCCTTTTCAATTTCATTGAATAATTTGTAAAAAGTTGCCATTACATCTTCTCTAAATTTCACGTAGAATTCAGCTGTGAATCCATTGAGACTTGGACTTTTCTTTGTTGGAGATTTTTTTATTACATTTTGAATTTTATTTCCCATTATTGAGTTATTCAGAATTCGTATATCTTCTGGTCTTAGTTTTGGCATTTTATATGCATCTAGAAAACTGTCCATATCTTCTGTGTTTTCCATCCAGTGAGAGTAAAGATTTTAGAAGGAGGTATTTATAATATCTGAAATTCTCCACAATCTTACCATGATTTCTTCCTGTTCATTCCTTAACGCATGAATTTGGATATTTTTCTTACTTTTGTAAAAGGAGTTTCGTGAGGGTTTATCAATTTTATTTATTCTTTTAAGGAAGAAACACTTCATTTCACTTATCCTTTGTGCAGTTTTGTACATCTGAATTTCATTAATTTATACTCTAATGTTTAGGCTGTCCTGCCTTCTTTGGGCTTTAGGCTTGACTTGCTCTTCTTTTCCTAGGAATTTTTAGCGCAGCATTAGACCATTTATTTGAACTTTTTGGTTTTCCTAATATGTGAATTTACCCCTATAAATTTCCTCTTAAGGCTGCTTTCACTGTTTCGCACAAGTTCTGGTAAATGTATCTGCATTTTGTTTTGATTGTAAATAATTTTTTCTTTAATATCACCTGTGATCCACTAGCTTTTTAGGAGGGTGTTATTTAATTTCCATTGCTTATTGTGATTCTGTGGTTCCCTTTGTCAATAATTTCCATTTTCATTGCACTGTGGTTAGATAGCATGCATGAGATAATTCCAGTTTCTTTGCATTTACTTTAATGTGCTCTGTGTGTTACAATATTGTCTATTTTGGAAAATGGCTCAGGTGCAGCTGAAAAGAATTTGTATCCTATTATCGCCAGGTGAAATACGCTTTAAAGGTGTATTAAGCACATTTCTTCACAAATTAGGCTTAGTTTTACTTCTTTGCTGATTTTTTGTCTAGCTGTCTAGTGGCATGTGAAAGTCCCTTAATACAATTGTACTATTGCTCATTTGATAATTTGAAATTTCATGTCTGTTAAAATTTGTTTTATGTAGGTGGGTGCCCCTTTTGGATGCATATATATTCATAACTGTTATCTTTTAAACTTACAGGTCTCCTCTAACAAGTGAACTTCTTCACCTCTTTGGACGATTTTTGATTTGGAGTTGATATTGTCAGTAACCAGAATACCTGCCCAGGCTTTTAGTGAACATTTCTGTGGCATGAAGAATTGTTTTCTGTTCTTTGACTTTCAGTCTATGAATTTCCTTTTGAATTAAATGTGGTTTTTGTATACAGAATATTGCTGATTTTTGATTCTTAATCCACTCAGTTAGTATGTTTTTTTTTTTTTTTTGATTGGTCAATTGATGGTTACAACTGATATGTATTAGGTTATCTTTGCCATCTTATTTTCCTACTATAGGTTGTGCACTTTTCTCTCTTTTTAATTTCTTGTTCTATTTGGTGGTTCCTTTCTGTTCTTTTTGAAGCTGTGGTTTCTCTCTCTTTCTAGAATATCAGGCAGTACTCTTTGTAGGATTGGTTTGGTGGGTATGAATTTCTTCAGTTGTTCTTTGTCATAGAAGAATCTTATCTCACCATTGAATTTGATAAGTAATTTTTCAGGGTTCATACATGTGGGCTGAAAGTTATTTTCTTTCAAGACCTGAAATACTTTACTCCATACTCTTCTTGATTTAGGACCAGGCAGATGGTTTAGCAGCTTAAGCACCTGCCTGGAAAATGCAAAGTCCTGAGTTCAATTCCTGGTACAGCCAAAGGAAAAAAAAAATCTGTGCATACTCTTCTTGATTTGATGTTTGTGTTGAGAAATCTGCCTTGATTTTCATGGGCATTCGATGGTAGTTAATCTGTTTCTTCTCTGTAACAGGTTTAATATTCTATTCTTTTGCTCAATTTCTGAGATCACGATTATTATGTCTAAGTATACGTTTACTTTGATTATGGTTATTTGAGATTCTCTATGCCTTGCTTACTTGTATGTCAGATTCTTTTCTCATGCTTGGAAAATTTTCCACTTGTGTAAATATTCTTTTTATATTGTCTCCTACATTTTTTAAAAAATGTATTTTAGTATAGGAACTATAAGGCCTCACTACATAGATCAGACTCTTAGTGGTCCTCCTGATTTCAGCCTCCTGTGCGCTGGAATTATAGGCCCATGCCACTATGCTCAGTCTCAGTGCGCCTCCAGGGTTTGAGGCCAGCACAGCATGCCAGGGACCAAACATGGGTCCCAGCACCTGTCTATGCAGGTACTCTCTTCTGCTGAGCTCCTTGGTTGGTCCTACCTGCTGTTTCTTTGATATCTATTATTGTTTTTCTTTATATCATCAAGTAGTTGCAGAATTGTCATTTCCAGATAACTTGTTAGTTTTAAAAGATCTTTCCTTTCACATACATTAGCTGAACTGCTGTCTTTGAGATATGAAATTCTACCTGAAGTTTTGTTCAAGTGGTTTTGCCTGCTTTCAATGGAATTCTTAACTTCCTAGATATCTCTTGTAATCTGTTTCATGCATTCTACTTATTTCCTGTGTTGTTCACTCAGCAATTTCATCGTTTTGGTGATATCATTTATTTTGACCGGAGAGATTGTTTCTATAGCCTGATTGACTTGTTTCTTTACTTCAGTTGCTACCATTTCAGAAATTTCAGGTATGTGTTTTCCAAGTTCTTGTATGTCTTTGTCTTCTAGAATTTTTCTGGGTGAGCTGGAGGACTGAGGTTGCCTTTTTCTTGTGTTTTGACATTTTTTAACATCCTAATAATCATTCCTACTTAGCAATGGTGGTCGATTGGTGAAGTGTGGGTCAGTAAGGTTTCTGCTGCACTGGGGAGGAGGATAGGACCCACCAGTGCTACTAATGTCGGCAAGTGACTGATATTCAACAAAGCAAGATTGTCTCACTTGGTAGTGTTTCAATAAATGCATGTGTTTTAAAAGATTCTGTAGAATCACAGCTCCAGTCATCATGTATTGTAAAATAAGAGACATAGAACTGGCCATAAAACTAAATAAATAAACAAACAAACAAACAAAAGTTTAAAAAAAGTATATCAGTTTAAAACATACTATCCTATGAAAACTCAATAAGCTATATACCATGAAGTAAGAGCAATCAATGGCTGTTGCAAATTTACACATGTACATTTTTTTCTTTGAATTAATTTAATGTAGTAGCAACCAAAAATTAGTATATTTATACTGACCCCCCCTCATACTTTTCTTTATAGTACTCAGACAAATTTATACTAAGTTTTAGGAAATGTATAAAATATGTTGACAAATTAATGAACTATCTCCAATAATTGAGATGGCATTACTTCAAAACTCACAAGCTTTACTCTTTCTGTCTACAAGCAACAAATCTGGAGTCAAGTGAAACATCAGGGAATTCATTTCATTGCTACTCATCTGTGTCTTTTGGAAAGTGATACTAAACTTTGCACATGTTTTACTTGTTTTCTTAGCTACATATTCAAAAATATCTGCAAGGAAAATAATTTAAGGAAAGGTACACAAAAATTATTCTGCAATTTAATACACAAGTTCCTGGTACAATGCCTTTGTCAAAGATATAAAATCAAACAAACAAGGTCTGTAAACTGGGATCATTTTTATTTTATTGTTTGAGAGATGTTAAAACTCTCAGCTCTGGCAGCACTCAGGAGAATTTTAAAATGTTGTCACCAAGCCAAAATAATACCGGAACAACTCTGTCTGTAGTTTCCAGCCAAGGAACATTTTCCATTTTATAACTAACTCATTCCCCAAATGTATGATCATACCTCTTATACATGAAAACAGAACAATAACTTAAATATGCTCACAGGCAGTGTTTCACAAGGCAAGTTTACAGCTGAAGATGATCTGTTTAAAGAATTATTTCCTTTCTTTCCTCATCTGTTCTCAAATAACTATCACTAATTGCATTAAAATGTGTAGAAATAACCCTAAAATGATCAGTTTATTTGGAAACTATCTGTTTGGTCGCTGAGTTCCCCCAATCTCCAACTTCAAGCAGGATCTAATATGCTTATGTATCTTTATTAGCAATTTTTACAGTGAAGAAATTTGCTAGAAAGCTTTTTATCAGTTGCACTATGCTATAGCTGTGAATTTAACAAAATTAAAAGCATCTCTCCCTAAAATTCTTTTGTTTAGTCATAAATTGATTAGTTTTATCCTACTCCCATGAGAAAACTAGAATTCATGGACAATGAGCACACTTTGGGCTTTAGTCACTGAAAGGATGGAAATGAAATAATCCACACCAGCATTAGGGGTCTTAGAGCAGTCTCTAAGTTGCCTACCAGACACCATTCCCACCCAGGAAGAAATAATTTCTAGATTAAAAATGAAACTCTTTAAAAATTCGTTTTACATGGCTAATAAGTTATGCAACCGAAGAAAATAACATCTATATGGTAAGCTATATGTGAAAAGTTAGTAATGCAATTCAGGATCAGCCATGCTGCAAGACTGAACAATTTCACACGTAGAAAGTCCAAAGGGTGCACTGTCTTCACATAACCTGCAAAACACTGCAGCAACCTGCACTTCAACTACTTAACTTCTGTAGGTATGCAAATGTTTTGAAAATACATGTTACCCTGTTACTCTTCATCCTAGTACATATTACATATTAAAGCAAATGTCACATTTCAATGACATTGTCCAGTCATTAACAGAGAGCTACTGTTTTATTAGGCACACATATCGATATGCATGCTCCTATCACCAGATTACACTAAATGAAAACAGCATTAGAATGTCCCATAGCTGCTATGTCAGCCCTGCCCCAAAGGGTGCACTGAGACTGCAATTGAGACTGGGTGTGGTGGTGGCATGCACCTCTAATCTCATCTCTTGGGAAGCTGCAAATAGATGGATCACTACAAGTCTGATCTAGTAGTGAGATCCTGAACGCACTGTCCCTGTAGACCAAGGTTCTCAACCTGTGGGTCGCAAACCCGATGGGGGTCGAACGACCAAAACACAAGGATCACCTAAAGCCATTCCAAATCATAACTGTAGCAAAATTATTTTTTAGTTTGGGGTCACTACAACATGAGGAACTGTATTGTGGGGTCACAGCATTAGTAAGGTTGAGAACCACGTGTAGACCCTTCCTTAAAAAAAACAAAAAAATGAATCCCTTATAGAATAACATGAGATTTATATGTGTTTAATGGCCATAGAACACAAAAGACAAATTGATACATGATAAAAATTGAGCTCTGATAAGTCACTTGGACACATTATTTTTTTGTTCTTTAGGATAGAAATTATAATTAAGTTAATTAGATATGTTATAAAAATATGCTTATTCTTATTAATTATTAAAAGAGTTAAAGGCCAGGGATATAGCTCAGTGACATAGTGCCTGTCTGCTAAATGCAAGGTCCTAAGTTCAATTTCCAGCACGAAAAACAAAGAAACGAAAAAACAAATAATCAAAATTAATCAAATGTGCAGCCTATAGAGTTTTAGTGGTTAGAGTAGGTCAGTTTACATGTGCAGCAATAAATGAATATTGTATGAAATGTTCTCTGTCATTCAACATGTTTTGCTGAAATTACAAGAACCAGGAACCATAAAATAAAAATTTCTGGAAGCCGTGTGTGGTGGCACTCACCTATAATTATAGCTCTCAGGAAGTAAGGCAGGACAGTTGTGAATTTAAGGCCAGCCTGGGCCACATGCTGAGTTCAAGTTTCATCAAAATTAAATAGTAAATCTTGTTTCAAAATTACAATAAAGATTTAAGGGCCTGAGCCAGGCGTGGTGGTGCACGCCTGTAATCCCAGCACTTGGGAGGCTGAGACAGGAGGATCAGTGTGAGTTTGAGACCACCCTGGGCCGCAAAAGTGAGCTCAAGACCAGCCTGAACTGTACAGCAAGACCCTGTCTCAGTCTCAAAAGGAAAAAAAAAAAAAAAAAAAAAAGATTTAAAGGCCTGGATACCACTGAGAAGAAAGTATAATGTGAGTTATGTAATAAAAATATGTACTACAATCAAAATTATAGAAGGATCTAGAATATTTTCTTCTAGAATAAGTAAGGCAAGTACTAAACTTGGCTTCATAAATGTACATATTAAGAAGTAGTAGAGTTTGGAAATTAGAGACATTATAAATACCAGTGACTGCAAATAATGAACCTTTTATGATGATCTTTCTCATCAGCACACAGATGGATTTAAAAATATGGTGTTTATACAGAATGAAGTGTTACTCCAGCATGAAGAAAAGTGTGAGGCCTTCATACATAAGTGGACATATCCTGAGAGCATAATCTTAATCATTCCAATACGCTTAAATATCACAAGGTTTCTCTTATATGGAAAACTCTCCAAAAACATACAGAGCAAAATAAAAGATCCATAACAGGAAGTAGAGAGTTCGTTTTCAGATGAATGGGAGAACAGAACATGGAGGAAGTAGAGTGGGAGGGAGATGAGACAAAGGAGACAAGAAATAAGAGTGGAGAAAAAATGGAACTAGAGCTTCCCGAAAAGGAAAAGGGACAAGGAGTTGGAAGGAGACGGGTAGGGCCGGTAGAGTGAGGGAACGAAAAACAGTTAGGATGTGTTATGTGCTTGTAGCGGCTTCCTGGGATACATGTAGACATTATGAATGGCAAACTAATAAAAATCAAAATAAATAATACTAATTAATAACACTAACGAAAATAAATAAAAACTTTGGAGACATAGCAAGCAGACCAGATAGTTTCAATGAAGGAAAGGCTTTTAAATCTACATGTCTACTGATATGAAAATACTGTTGCACTTACACAAACATTTGTTGTACTTTACTTTTTTTTCCTTTTGTACTCCTGTATTGTTTATTCTTAAGTATCGGTTTATGATTATCTATACTATCAATACTATGACTGGTGATTATCTAAGGAAAGAGGACTCAATATGAAGGACATTGGGCCTGCGAGATAGCTCAGGTGACTAAGCTCCTGCTCAGGTAAGCTCAGAGACCGTGGTTAGAACCCTGATACCAACCACATCCTGAGCCAGCCCCGAACCAGGCATACTGAGCCAGCAACTGAGTCCAGGCATGGTGGTGAGCCCTTGTGATTCCTGCACTGGGAAGCTTCAAAACAGGAGAATTCAAGCTGCGTAGTGCAATTTTGCCCAAAATGCAAAAAATAATGATAGTAGCAGCAGTAGTAGTAGTAGTAGTAACAACAAACAATGAAGGGTATGGAAATTTCATGCTTTTAGTAATGATATGTACATTATTTTTTTTTAAATTCTCAGTAGGTGTTGTGGGAGTTTTATGTTGAGAGCAGAAGAGGGAAGGAACAGGACACAGTCCCTGTACATGTGTGACTCCCTCTGCTCTCTGCATCCCCTTGGAGAGTATCTTGCTACTTCCAGTGCGCATACATTAAGAGACAAGGATTGTTCCTGGTGTTGTCTGTGCTATGGCTTTATGTGCTGAATCAGGGCATGCATCCACCATAACAATATCACAGAGCTATTTCTCCATCCCTGAAACGACTCTGTGCTCTGTACATTCACCCATAGCAACAGACTAACTGAAAGCTGGTGATCATTTTTTTCTGCTTCCCTAGTTTTGCCTCTTTACCCATCATTTGAATCATGCAACGAGGAACTTTCAGAATGTCTTTTTTCATTAATAATAATCTTTTAGAAGTCCTGCTGTCTTTTCGTAGGTGAGAGTTCTTCTTAGCACCCAAATAGGTTCCATTTCTGGAAGCGTGGCACTTCAGGTAGTCACCTACTCCAGGATATATTTGATGTCTAAGTTTCTGTACTTTTGAATAAAACTGCTGTAAATATCATGGCAGATTTTTTTGCATATACAATTCTTCCTTTCTTCTGGATAGATTTAAAAGAGAATGTTTGATGGATTGTATGGTGTAGGCATGTTTCATTTTGTAAGAACTAGCACAATGTTACATTCCTCTTAACAATAAGTTTTTGTACCTCTGCTCTTTCTGCAGTATTTGGCATTGTCAGCATTGTGGATCCTGGCCATTTTAATAACTGTCACCGGCATTTCACCGCTTGAATTTTAATTTGCCTAGTGATGTATCATATGAATAATCTATTAGTATAATTGTTACCTTCATATCTTGCTTAGTTTTTTTGTTTAGGATGATAGACAATTTATCAACAGTGTTATTAGTTTTCTTATTGTCTTGAGTTAAGAGTTTGCATCATATTTTCCAATAGCTTTTTATTTTTTCTTTTTTTATCACATGCGTTATGTGAGGGCTAGTCAAATAACTCAGTGAATTAAAGAGCGTGCAAGCAGGCACTGTACACCCTGCCCTAAAGAAAAAAGAAAAAAGATAGGTTATGTGTAGTATTTTCTCCTATGGTACGGTTTATCTTTTTTCTGTCTTAATATTGCATTTCATAGTCTAGGAATTTGTCATTAGAGTTCTGCAGCATTCCTCATAAAGATCATATTTGTTAGAGTTAAGCCTATGTATTTAAATTCATTGATATTAATATAAAAGGCACTACATTTTAAATTACAAATTCTACTTTTCATTGTTTGCATGTAAAAAATTATTAACTCCTGTCTGTTAACACTGTATTCCACACACTTGGGTGACTGTTTATTAATTCTGGGGATTTTAAGGATTTTAAGTTGATTCCTTGAATTTTCTACATAAGGATTTTCTCATCTGTGAACAAAGTCTTTGTTCTTTTTCTCTTCTCAATTTATATATCTTTTATTTTCTTTTCCTGGCCTAACATATTGCTAAAATATGTATTTACTTCGTTAGAGTTTTTATATTCTCTTAGTCGATAGAGTTTAGGACTATTAAATTTGTGATTGCAGACACCATATAGATATACTACAAAGAAGTTACTCTCTATTTTACAAAGGGAAACAATTGCTTGTTCTTGTTATGCACTATCATACTTGTCCAAAGAAAAATGCGCAGAAGTAGTGACCTATCTCAACTCTTCAATGTCATGATCTATCTTTAAAACATTTCGCTTTGATTGGAAAGCCTGCAAGCTTTTCCAAATGTTTTACCTCGGCCTCCTTTTTCTTATATTTTTAACTGTATGAGTCTGGCTAACTAAAATCAACACTTGGAGGCCCGGCAGGATGGCTCAGTGGTCTAAAGCGCCTGCTTAGGAAAGCTTAGGTGACGGCAGAGACAGCGGATTCGATCCCCAGCACCACATGCTTTGCCAGCCCTGCCCTCAGGGCAGGCTGAGCCGGCCATAAAAAGAAATTAACAAAAAATTTGATCCCTCTCTGGAATATCTTTTAGTAAAATAGGTAGGGTTCGTTTTGTCATGAAATTCTTTAGTTATTCTTTGTCCGGGAAGTATTTTACTTCTCCATTGAACTTGAAAGAGAGTTTTGCAGGGTATAGCAGTCTTGGCTGGAATTTGTTTTCTTGCAAGACTTGAAGTACTTTGCTCCATGCTCTTCTTGACTTGATGGATTGTGAAGAGAAATATGCCATTGTTCTCATGGGTTTTCCTTAAATGTGATCTGTTTCTACTTTTTCAAATTTCATTATTTTTCCACACTTTTGAAATTCATCACAATGGTATTTGTTATACATGCCCTGTTAAATGCATGTGAGGCTATAAAAATCATGAAAAAGCACTATAGTTCACAGAATGAAGTATCCGAGGTCTTAAGAAAAAAACAGAATCACTGAAGTGATTTTAGAGTCTACCTAAGTATACCAGCGTATACAGAATTCCTCTTGGACGGGTTCTCTTGAAAATACTGCCTAAACGCAATGAAGAGAGAATGCTACTCACAGAAGAGCACAATACACTGCTCACTCACTGAGGAGGTATGTTGCAGATACCCACGTGACAAGTGAAAATCAGTGAAGCAATGTCATATTTATTTTAGTATTTATATATTTTGAGGTTTTATAAACCCTTCCCATGCTCTTATAAACTTTCCCCCACACTTTTAAAAACGCTCCCAATATTTTAACCATTTTCTAGGCTCATAAACCTGTGTAATTTTAACAACAGTACAGTACAGCATGTATTGATCTACTAAAGAAATACATCTTGTAAATAGTGTATTTTTACATGAAGATAAATTTTAATGATAATTTACTTAAAATATATAATTTTAAAGAGCATAAATTAGAATTAAAACAGAAAAAATTACAGGAACTTCCCTTAACAAAGCAGTATGGATTTTATAGCATTTGGTACAATATGTAGTGCTGTCTACCAACCAGTTATTCCAATTATCAGATATATGCATGTAAAACTGAAAGAAGAAAGAGAATAAGAAAGAAATGTTTAATAAGTTAAGGAGAGAAAAAGCGCAAACAATTGAAAAAGGAGACAAAACAAATTAAGCTGCTCTGTCTGCTCAGTGCATTATATTTTAATTAATATTTTTTCAGTATGTTATAATATTTTAAATATTAATATTTAAATATATTTTATACATTTTAAATTTCAGGCAAGAATTATTAAATCCATATGTACTACATATATGAATACATATACAATACTGTACACTACCACAAAATCCTCCGATACAGGGAAAAGTCCGCAATCAACAATTTAGATTGATATTTTTGAAAACTCTCAGAGATTGAGAAAATCGAACTGCAAAATAGTTGGAAGCTACTGTATAGCATAAAGACACACATATATTAAATATTTGTAAATACTGATCAGAAAAATAACTGCTGCTAGATTTTACATAATACCTAGAGTGTAGAACAAAAAGGCTAACAATAGTGCATTCAGCAATCATCTCATTATGTTAGAGCAAAGAAAAGATAATAAAATGAAAAAATTGAAGAATTTGTAGTAAAGTAGGAATCACTAAAATAGAAAATAAAACAAATAGAATAAGAAAAACAAACACCATGTCCTAGAATATACTAAAATTTATGGGCTATGGAAATAGCTCAGTCTGCCTGCTGAAAAAGAAAATGAAAGAGAGAGAGAATATACTAAAATTTAGAGATCTCTGCAGAAAAAAGTTTTTAAAAAGAGAAATAGGTCAGCAATATAATAACCTTATTCAGACATTTAAACTATAATGGCAGAATGTTATAGGCAGCAGTGTGCCAACCAATTAGAAATGAACCGTGACTGTTAATCATGTTACGTCAACTTGACTGAATTTAAAAATGTCTACATTAATAACCACGCTCTCCGGAGTTGCTTCTTGGGAGTTTGCAGAGATAATGGGCAGGTGGACCCCAAACTAAGGATGGAAGATCCACTTGCTTTGCAGACAACACCATACAATGAGTTTGCAACCCAGACACAATGAAGGCACGGGAGGATTAATCCATTTCTGAAGTGTACATGTCAGTTTGATCAGGTATGTCTTTTTTTTAGTAACTTTGGTCATCAATTTGCAGTTTTTAAGTCTTTGAAGGTAGATTCAGAGACTCTCTAACAAATTTCCAAAGTTTTGGCCCTGTACTGAGGCTGTACCTTTAATCACTCTTGTTCTACAACTTTCATCTTTTTTTAGCTGAGCTGCTACCAGATCTTCTGGCTCTCCCAAATGTAGAATGCCATTATGGTCTGTTCTAAGAACCTACATATCTACCTAATAAATTCCCTGCCAAGGACCAGCCTCAACTGCATAGCAAGACCCTGTCTCAAAAAGGCAAAAATAAATAAATAAATAAATAAATAAATAAATAAATAAATTCCCTGCCATATTACACATAATTTTTGCTACCGATGCTATTCCACAGAAAGATAAACTATATATATATATGTGTATATATATATATATATCAGTTTTATATATATATATATATATATATATATATATATATATCAGTAGAAATCACACTTTTTAAAAGGAAAGGAGGCTGAGCAAGGTGGTGTACCCCTCAAATTCCAATATCTGCACAGCTGAAGCAGAATGGTCACCATGAGCCAAAAGGCAGCCTAGGCTACATAACCAAGTTCAAAGTCAGCCTGAATTACACAGTAAGACCCTATCACAAAAAAGCACAGTAAAAGAAAGAGGAAAATCTGATGGTTTTGCAAATTAATAGCTTACTAATTGTATCATTGTATTATACCTGTAACTATTACAATTGTAACTGCGCTTCAGTGACTTTCTCAGTGACTGGACACAATACCGAGCAGCCAAAATTTAAAAAAGGAAAGGTTTGACTATAATTACAGCCCCTCATCATCTGCCTTATGGCAGTAATGACTTTGTGGAAGAGTCTGGCAAAAAGAAGTTGCTCGTTGCTTAGCAGCCAACAAAGACATAAAGGGAGGAGAAGGAGGGAGATAGACTCTCCTAGGTCATGCCTCCAGTGACCTGTGCTGACTTCTTCCCTCTTCCTAACAGCACACTTGGCTGATAAATTTATCAATGAGTATAGCACCCTTATAATTCTATCACCTTTCAAATACTTGAGGTGCCAGAAAAGATATACCACATCCAAGTTCTAACATTTCACTCATGTCCCTCCAAAGACTCATGTTTGTTTCTTTATGCAAAAAGCATTTATCCTATCTCTGTCACCAAATTTCTAGCAGTACCAGGATTATGAAAACGTCCAAGTCTGAAGTCTCCTCTGAGACTCAAGGCAAACATCTATGAACTCATGAAAAATCCAGAAGAAATTTTAACACTGCCAACAGATAGTGAGACAACAAGACAGTCAAATTTCAAATGGAGGAAATATGGATATAGAAAGGTATATCGCCCAAATAAGACCAAAACCCAGAAAGGCAAACTAGTGTAATGCAAATCGTGATAAGATGGAAACTCTAAAGAACTTAGACACCCCTACCCATACAACAGTGCTGTTTGCAGACATCATGACCTCTCTCCTACACTGCCCAATCTCTGCCTATGGCATTTCTCATCAAAGATTGCACATTCTTGGTATACTCATATTCCTGGGGTATCCACTTTATTTTGATACCTTTGCTGTCATTGTCATAGTTTCATGCATTTCCTTCTCAGAAGTAAAGTGGCTTGTCTTCCAGGTATTTTTCTTAAAATTTCTGATCTCACAACTTTTGTATTCTCCATGCCTGTAAAACCAGTACTAACCTTTGGAGACCAAGGCTCTAGCTAGTTCCTCTAAAGCAGGCTTCTCTAGAGCTCGCTTCTTAAAGCAGTTTTATTAAAGCATTTAACTTTATTCTTTTGCACACTTGATCCACTGAGGAATGAGGTCTTGCTTATTCATTAGATGCCCTCAGGACATCTTTTGTATTGCTGTAAATAAAAGCACTTGACTTAAAGTGCTATTTTCAAATTTTATTCTGTCATTTTGATACAAGGTCTTAATGTACAGCTCAGGTTGGCCTTGTGCTCACTTTGTAGTCCAGGCTGTACTGAGCTCACAATGATTCTTTTTCCTTAGCCTCCTAAGTACTGCAGATATAGACAAGAGCCACCACGCTCAGCTCGTGCTTCTTTTATTTTTATTTATTTATTTATTTTTTTTTTTGTCTTTTTGAGACAGGGTCTCACTATGCAGTTGAGGCTGGCCTTGAGCTCACTTTTGTAGCCCAAGCTGGTCTCGAACTCGCACCAATCCTCCTGCCTCAGCCTCCCGAGTGCTGGGATTACAGGCGTGAGCCACCACGCCTGGCACTCGTGCTTCTTTTAAAGCAACCATTGTTCTAATTCTCATTTATCTCAAATTTATAAGTTCCAAATCTATAGATACCTATTGTATAAGTACTTCCTTTCTAGTGAAAAAGAGTTTTCAAGTTGTTTGGTTCTGCTTTTTTTTTTTTTTTTATCTTAATTATCATAATGCTAAAATCAAAAAGCAGTGTCCTGCCTTTAGTCTCAGTCTATGATTAAAATCATAGGACAAAGGCAAAATATAGACAGTGGTACTGCTTTAGCACAACACACCGGCTTTAAGCCCAATGGCCAGTGGAATCACTAACCCCAACTGAAAACTCTTTGGCCTGCATTTCCCCATTTGCATTTCGATCACCATTCTGAGCCCTGAATAGACTCTCCACCAAGCTCAGCTTATAACATGGTGGATTTCCCTAGAAGGTATCTCCAAACCTTTACAAACTCCTCTCATGAAACAGTTCCAAGACTTCTAAACCACATGGCGAAATACACTCATGGCAATGATAGCACTTCCCTAGCACTAAAATCTGTCTTAGTCATTTCTTATTTCTTGGACCTAGTTCCCAGAACCCACAACTCTAAGGAGGATAGCTTTATTTTGGCTCACAATTACAACTGCTTGTTGACTAGGTCCAAGGCAGAAATGGTACAGTGAAAAATTCTGGCAGACAAAAGCTGTTCGTGTCATGGTGGCCTGGAAGCAGAGACAGAGGCAGGAACCGTGGAGGAAAATATCTTCCGCCAGGTCACACCAGCCGTGATCTGCCCCTGCCTAGGCCCCTCTAACAGCGTGCTAAGCGGCTGAACTCAGTGGGTGAAGTCACTAGGGAGTGGGGTTTTTCCATAGTCCAATCTCTTTCCATTCATATGACACTCTGCAGGATCTTATCAAATCTAATCCACAAATGTTACATATTTTCTGCCATAGCCATAAGAAAGCTATATACATAGACATATTTTATATAGTTAATATAATTTAATAATTAATTTTAAAAAGTAAAGGATAAAAAACAGTAAAGCTAATGCAAATCATAATATTAACACAACAAATGACATCATAGAATGCATATTGCACAGTGATCTTATTTGTGTGAATTTACAAACTGTGAAGTTTCATTTGGAAAGCTTATGAGGGAGTACATTAGTTATAATATTCTGACCTGGGGGGAGTTATTCCATGATATTGTTCACCCATCTGAAAATAAAGGAAATCCTGAACTATTCTTTTAAGTAATGACATGTTTTGCATGATAAAATAGGCATAAGTAAAACTCTCTCTAAGGCAGATGTTCTATAAGCTGATTTAACAAAGTGAAATTTATAAACGTGCATATTATACATAAATTCATAGACCTGTAAAACACTAATGTACATTCAGTCTTGTTACAAGTATAGTCCATGAGGTTTCTGTACCACCGAATTAAGAGAAAATAAAAGCAAATAAAGAGAAAAAATGTATCTTTAAAAATAACCATGCTTGGTGGGTTGGCACACACCTGTAATCCCAGAACTCAGGAGGTGAGTCAGGAGGATCATTCTGAGTTTCAGACCAGCCTGGGCTACAAAGTGTAGCAAGCACTGCACAGTGAGACCTAGTTTGAAAAAGACTACAACAGCAACAGTAATAACAATAATAGTAAGTTATGCATTATGTAAACAAATTCATGAGATCAAATGAATAAATTAATTCCAAATTAAATTTATTATATCATATAAAGCATAAAAAATTTTATAATTTGTAGTTATGACTATACAAATTTAAAGCCTTAGTAAGCATATGTTCATCTAGGTTCAATGCATACAGAAAGAAAGAAAGGAAGAAAGAAAGAAAGAAAGAAAGAAAGAAAGAAAGAAAGAAAGAGAGGAGATAAAGAAAGAAAAAATGGCTGCCTGAAATAATTTCTTATAGTTTATCAGATCATAGAGTGCTCATGTTTATAAAAATGTAAGGCAAATTATGGAGGAGTAGCCGGGCGTGGTAGCGCACGCCTGTAATCCCAGCACTCGGGAGGCTGAGGCAGGAGGATTGATGCGAGTTCGAGACCAGCCTGGGCTACAAAAGTGAGCTCAGGACCAGCCTCAACTGCATAGTGAGACCCTGTCTTAAAAAGACAAAAAAAAAAAAAAATTATGGAGGAGTACACAATAGTGTAACATTAGATTGGCCAAACTGAAAAAGGAATGGACTAATTACATATAAATGATAAAGTTATTGAAACCTTTCTCAAATTTTCATTTCTTGGATAAAATAGCTGGCTTACTCAGCCCATTGGAAGAGTTTTATCTTGACTCATGCTTTCAGGAATTTCAGAGATCCATCCTCCAAATTGAAAAGGCTGGCGAGATACCTCGCTACAAAGACCCTGGGTTCAGTGCATAAAGAAGGAAAGAAAGAAAGAAAAAAAGAAAGAAAGAAAGGAGAGAAAGAAAGAAAAAAGGCTGCCTGAAATAATTTCTTACAGTTTATCAGATCATAGAGAAATCAGACTATAACAGCAAAAAAAAAAAAAAAAAAAAAAAAAAAAAAAAAAAAAAAAAAAAAAAAAAAAAAAAAAAAAAAAAAAAAAAAAAAAAAAAAAAAAAAAAAAAAGAACACAAACATATGGAAAGTGAACAATTGATTTTTGGCTGATTGGAAAGTTATTGAACAAATAAATGAAGAAACTTAAATTTCAAAGAATTGACCACAAATGGAAACACAACATTCCACAATCTCTTGAAACAGTAAAGGCAATTCAGGGAGAAAATTTCATAGCTATGAGCTGTGTGCTTGCATTAAAAAAAAAATCAGATCTTATATAAACTGATGACATATCCTGAGGGCTTTGAAAAACTACAGTGAGCCATAACCAAGTCAAACACAAGGAAATAAATATCCAAGATCAGAGTTAAGACTAATGAAA
The DNA here is from genome assembly GCA_004027025.1 of Myocastor coypus. Classification (NCBI taxonomy): domain Eukaryota; kingdom Metazoa; phylum Chordata; class Mammalia; order Rodentia; family Myocastoridae; genus Myocastor; species Myocastor coypus. The sequence continues at coordinate 25,410 of PVJA010008719.1, forward strand.
TAGAGACTATCACAGGAATGTGGAGGATCAGTGTAACCAATAGTTGGTTCTTTGGAAATGTAAATGAGACTAATAGACAATTAGGAAATTAACCAAAAAAGGATGACCCAAATTAATAAAGCTATGTATAAAAATTGACATGTTACAACAGATGCTTCTGAAAAAGAACAGTTAGGCTGTATTTTGAAAGCACATTCTAATAAATTAGAGAATCTAGAAGAAATGGAAATTTTCTAGGTGTTTAAATAAATTTCTAGTTTGGAAGTCTTAGGAGAAAACAACGACTCTAACAAAGGGTTCTGGGAAACCTAGACGTTCATGTATAGAAAATTGAGACTAGACTCCTATCTCCATTTCTATACAAAAATTAACTCAAAATAGATCAGCCCTTTACATATAAAACACAAAATTTTTAAACTGCTAGGACTATATATTAAAACACAGGCACAATTAAAAATTTCTCGAGTAGAGCTTCCATAGCAAAAAGACAAACAAAAGCTAGTAGGAAGAATCAACAAATGGGATTACATCAAATTATTATTTTTTTTTTCACATGAGGAGACCCAGCTAATAAAATGGAGAAACAATCCATGGAGCGGGAGATTATCCTGCCAGGTGATATTTCACCTGAAAATTAACATCTAGAATATAAAAAGAACTAAAAAAAAAAAAAAAGAAAAGAAAACCTCAATCCCCAATCAAATCAAATAATCCAACCAATAAATGAACAAAAGAATTGAACAGACATTTCTCATAATAAATGCATGTGTTAACAAGGATGTGAAACAAAATGTTTAATAGCTTGAGTCATTAGGAAAATACAAATCAAAAGAACACTGAGACTCCACTTCACCCTAGTGATCACTGTCCAGAATACAAAAAAAGAAAAGAAAAACGTGCTGGTGTGGATGAGGGAAAAAGGAATCCTTGGAAATCACATGTGCAAGTCTGGATGTTCAAATACTTCAAGGTACCACCACCATGCAATGTAGCTGTTTCCACCCTTCATATGTAGCTGAAGGAATCAGTCAAGAAAGCATAGAGATTCAAAGTAGCCAAGACATGGAACCAGCCTAGATGCCTGTCAACAAGTGAATGAAGCATCTGGTCCGTATACGTGAGCATAGTTCCCTCACTTACAGGAGAATCGACAGAACCGGGGTCCATTGTGTTAAATGAAGAGCCCGGAGTCAGACAGACGTGTCGCACGTATTTCACCTAACACATAGGTTTTCAAAAATGACAATATAAAAGTGAAATCGAAAGGGTCGTACAGATAGCTCAGCTGACTAAAGCAACTGCTTAGGCCGATGCAGGGGCTGGGAGTCGATTGTAAGCATGTGGTGCGGGCCCCACCTCCAGAGCGCGCTGAGACAGTGATTGAGACTGGGCGTGGTGGCACACACATGTAATCCCAGCGCTTGGGAGGTTGAAAACAGGAGAGTCGCTACAAGCCCAGTCTGTGTAGTGAGAACCTGGAGACCCTATGCTGCACTAAAACACACACACACACACACACAGAGTGAAATCAAGACTATTTGTGATATAATTGGTGATGTAAAGAATGATAGAATCTGATCAAAATGTATGTACACATGAAATTACCACATTGACATCTGATATTTTTAAATTAACAGAAACTGATCAACTTTAACAAAAAATACATAAAAACTCCATGGCAAAGCAAATGTTTAATACTTATATGCATCATAATAGCAACCTAAGAGAGAAAGATAATAAATATTCCTCAGTAATAAAGACTTGCTCATCCTATATAAATCTGTAACAGAAATAATAACGTATTTACTATTCAGTGTTTTTTTTTTTTTTCCTCCTGAGTAATACAATGTTTAAAAACCAAACACACAGAGTTGGCAAAATGACTCAGTGGATGAAAGCTCCTGCAGGCAGGTGCAGGGGCTGGGGATTCAATGCCAGGGCTTGTTGTGCTGCTCCATCCCCAGGGCACACTGACATGGCAATTGAGACTGGGCATGGTGGTGCATGCCTGAAATCACAGCTCTTGGGATGTTGCAAGCAGGTGGATCATTATGAGTCTGACCTGGTAGTGAGACCCTGAACACCCTATATAGACCCTTCCCTAAATAAATAAATAAATAAATAAATAAACAAACAAACAAATTTTTTTAAAAAAAAGCACACAACCTAAATCAGATACACAAACAGGGACACTTGTAATTTCACTGTTCTTACATTTGCAGTAATTCTCAAGTTTTACACTTAAGTTTGAGACGCATTGTGAATAATAAAGGCATATGATTCACAATGCCTGTGGTTATTTGCAAAACACTAATCTGCCCATTATTGTGTCCTTCGGTGTGCATGCAGAAAGCGTATTACATGTTTACCTGAGGAAAGGAATCTGCTCATTGTAGGGCCCATATCTGCTTAATTTTCTTGTGTTCTCATTATATGTGATAGAGGGAAATAAATAAATGGGGCTAGAACCTTCTGAAGTTTCATATATTTTCACAAAGAAAGCCAGTCCAGTTTTACTTCTAATCTTTACCCAGATAACATTAAATATAGGGATAAATAGGATAAAAAGACATTAGTCTAAAAAAGCAAGTAAATGCCTACAAATCCTAGCACTCACGAGGCTGAATACAGAGGATCACCGCAGGGTGACATAGTGAGTTCAAAGACACCTTGAGCTACATAGTAGACCCTGTGTTGTTGTTTTCTTTAAATATATCTTTTTATACCATCCCAGGACTGCATATATCTTCTCTCTCTCTCTCTCTCTCTCTCTCTCTCTCTCTCTCTCTCTCTCTCTCTCTCTCTCTCTCTCTCTCTTCCCCCCACAGAGTAAATTTTAAGGAAAATCACAATAATAAGCCTGTAAATGTCAATTCACTGTCAATTCACTTGAGAAAGACAGTTCTCCGGGTTTGTGGATCTTGCGCCTTTGACAGAAAAGAAAATAAATGAGACACAAGGCCTTTTAGCTGTTCCCCTGAATGCAACAGCCCAGTGAAGCTGAAACTGATGAACAGTGGTCCTTGCCCTGTTTGCTTTTATCAGGAATGAAGGTACATATATTCCTGGACACATGGTTCTATGTTAAAATGAAGACAGAACTACTCTGAAATCAATTAACATAGAATTCATACTTTTTGAATCAGGTAATGAATGCTCAGGCTAGTGGTTGCAGATGGACCATGGTTGGTTCTCAACATTATGCAATCTGTTAAAACATTTTCATAGTACTCCAAAAAGTCTCTGTCTTGCTGCTTAAATTGATTTAAAGCACTTTTTAAAGTGCATGAAGGATGAAAAACAAAAACTAGGTACTCAAACAAAAACAAAAACTAGTAAATGAAGTGAGGCAAATTAAAGTAAGGGGACAAATATAAGCCAGGCAGCAGGTAAGTTTGAGTAGACAGAGTTCATCCTACAAATTTCTGTTGTAAAATTTCAAGAAAAACCCCCACAAATCTTATTGATATCCCAACAGGCAAGTTAAGGTGGAGGATATGATCAGCTCTGTCACTAACAATACGCATGAATTAAAAAGAATTACTGAGAAGAAAATCTGTAAGATGAATCTAGAGACTACATCTGCAAATCCAATGCATAGCTAAAAGCAGCACTAAAGCTCATCTCTGCCTCCATTTTTATGTTATACTCATTACTTTAAATCTTTTATGACACAATAATGGGTTAAAATTGATGAACTTATTTCTTTCACAGACTTACATTAAGTAATAGCTCAATTTTTATCTAACTACATTTAATAATCAGAGAGATTTTATCAGTTTTGTCCTTTTAAAAAATTGTATAGGAGATGGTCTGACTTGATTCACTCCAATTTTTTAAGTTAATACAAAAAAAAAAAAAGACTTCAGGGCTGGGGAGATATCTCAGTAGAAAAAGCGCTTGCCTGGCAAGCACAAGATCCTGAATTCAATCCCTGATACTGCAAAAAAAAAAAAATAAAATAAAATAAAATAAATAAATAACTGGCCTTTGTGTAAAATCCTACTTTCTTTTTCATATAGACAACACTGAAATATAAATTAAATATTCAAATAAAATATAAGTATATAAATAAAATATACATTTCAATAAAAATCTAGAGACACTTCATGAATGGATATATCAATCCCAGATATTGTTGTAATCATTCATACTTAAAAGCTCTATAAGAGCTAAGTCATACAGATATAAATTATATTTAAATTAAAACAAAGAAATAGGCTAAATCATCGCATAAATGTGGAACTAAACACATCAAATTCATAGTTTGCCATTAGGATACGAGGACATGCTAGGAATTCTGAGTTCATATTTTAGGAATTGTGTAGATACTATTTATCTTTGTTATGCGTGATACTTTTAGCAATTAGGTTTAGTGCGTGATCTATGCACAAGTCCTTGACTTCATTCAAACAAACAGGTCAAAGCATGTGGCAACACGCTGACCTAACAAGTACAAAGTACACACTCTCTAGGCATATTTGAGACATTAACTGTGACAGGCAGGGAGCACAGTCTTTTCTGATCTGTCAGCCAACTAATAAATTACTTCAGTCAAGGGAAGAACTTTCTCTTCATGACCATCTGCAGAAGAGAATAAATTAGTAATTAGAAATCCACTAAAACCAAGTTTTGGCAAGATAAGTAAAGGCATAAAACTTGAAATTAAGGTCTAATTCTTTTAGGAAATGATTAACACATTTAACATTTTTGGAAATGTATCCACCAACATTAATAGATTACAGAGAAATATGATCAGACAAACAAGAATGTTCACTTAGAATCCTGCCCTAAATTCACTATAAATTTCTATTCCTCATGCCCTCAAAAGGAATTGTACTTCTAAAGCAAATGCACACTCAGCTACTTTGTTGATTGTTGCATCAAATCCAAACTTATCTAATGTCATGCCAAAAATTATTTAAGTTCTTTGGTAAGTACTTTAGCTATAAGACTGGATTCGAGAGGCCTGGACTCATATGTTAGTTGTTACACTTCAGAGCTGTTTGATGTTACACAGCACCTCTTTCATCAAAAGCATCCTGCATCACCTGCTGCAGCCACCTGTTGGACAAAAGGGAGGGCAGACAGAGGACTGAGTGGAGAATGAAACAGCACTTTTCACTTAGTTCCTTTTTGCAATTCTCTCTGCAATTCACTTTTGGATTTCTTCTTAAACTCAACATTGAATTTGAGAACCTTAGCTGATAGGGACGGGCTGTGAGAATCCGTGCACACCACCCTTCACCGTGAGACACACCACGGTGCTAATTTCTTGGTTTATGGTTATGTTCCCTGTGTGTGAAGGTTTGCAAATGATTTGCCGAGCTGCAAGGCTTCTTAAGTAAGACCAGAACCTCTTGCTATAGCTCCAGGCTGACTAAAGCAAGCCCCATGAAATATATATGTTTATATTGAATGCCTTTTGGAATGTTTTCTAAAACTTGGAACTTAGCCCAAGTTTACTAATAAACCCTAACATGGTTAATATAAAAAAATTGCTAGGTAATGGAAAGAATAAGTATTGCATAGAATTACTTTTTGAAAGTATAGATTTAATATTAGCATTAGGGATGCATATTTCATAATAAATCTGAAAGGAATACATTAAGAAATTACAAATGATATGCTCTGAGTGATGAGATAAACATATCCACATCATAAATGTTATAATATAGTCATACAGTCATAATATATATATGTATGTATATATATTATACCAACTGGAGATTTTTATATAATATGTAATGGAGAGAGAGACAGAGACAGAGAGAATGAGGAATGAAATGCATATTTAGAAGAATGAAGGAAAGGTTTTGGTTGAACTCTCTGAAAACATCCTTCATTGTAAAAAGTTCGTGGTCTAAGATAAGTTAGACTTCAGGGAGAACAGTGTTCACCATTTAACTTAATCAATAGTACTATCTTGGCAAAAATCATCTTTTATTTCCAATTACTGAGAAGGCCAAATTCAGTTTAATGTGCCATTCACATTTAAAAACCAGTGACCTTTGAAAACTTATCTTTGAAAATTAAATTGTCTTCTCTCCTTTCGTATGCTGAGGGTTGGCCTTACTTCTGGAAGCTCTGACAAGCATGTCCCAAAGTGAGCCTGAGTCACCAGACATTCTGTGATGTGTTTAGGGAAATGCTCTCAGTTTCCCCCAGACTTTGATTATATAACTTACATTGTGAGCACGTTTATCTTCAGTTTTGTTCCTGTCTTCAGTGGGTATCAGTCACATGAGAAATCTTGCCTAACTGCTATACTTCTACCATGCTCAGTCCCTAATGAAGATGCACTCCTCAGCCACTGTCTTGTCCTGCTGATTATTTATTGGTCTTCAAGTGACGGCTAGGCTCACACACTGGTGTCTACCTTTCTTTCTACTTGTCATGCTTCAGTTAAGGTTACTGCAGGGACATACTGGAGTTCAAAGTTGCCTGACCCAGTTTTTCTCCTTTCACTTGGAGAACCAGCCAGATTGAGATGAGTGCAAGAATCCTTTGGTGCTCTCTGACCTCATGAGAACTTTCTCCCACTAAATGTTTAGGATTTCAGCACAAACTTGCAGTCAACTTCCCTCTCCTGTTTAGCCACTCATTGTTTGCTCTAACTCTCAGAAGTACAAGGCAACAAACGATGTGGCTGTAGTATATGATATAAACCATATTGGTACACTAACAATTTAAGCATAGTAAAGTTTGACTTACACAAACTATATACGTCAAATAGTAATTTGTTTCATCTTGTGAAACATAAACGTATTGTTGAAGACATAATACATGCTTCTACATTTTCTTATAATTTATTCCCCCTTTTGAAGATAAGGTCAAATAATAAAGTATTATTTCTTAAATATTGACCTCTTGAATAGAGATTTAAATTGCTGCTTGATTTTATTTGCTCTTCATTATCAGTGTTCCTTTTAACAAAGGCACTGAGCTTCATAAGCCCACAGATTTAATCATTTCAACTTGCTGCTTAAATTAAAATCCAGGACATGTCAACTGAAAATCTTAGCTATTTCTGCAGGTGCTATAAAATATAGCCAACTGAAATTCATCTTCCAAATGACATTGAGTATGACAAAATCCTGCAGGGATTACTTCCAAAACATGTTAAAAAAACTGAGTGATAAAGGATTTATTTACTAAATAGAACCAAAGTTTAATATCACCAACTTAATTTATAACCTTAAACAACATGAAATGTTCCAAAATCGCTTATATTCATCTTTACTTTTTCCTGGTAATTATCCTTCCAGGAAGAAAATTTAGAGTAAAATCACTTGAAATCTGGAATTAATTAGGCAGCTGATCTATCTAAATTCTAACTACCTTGCTAAAATAAAGATTTTCAGGCAAAACTATTCATCCAAACTGGTCAAATTCCAGCCAGTTCTAACTGCTAAATAAGGCACTACCTTTATTATATTTTTACATATAACATTAGTGTAAATATGATATTTTGATTCCAAGATTATCTTCATTTATATAACAAGGGTCTATTTGAGGGTAGCTGGATAAAATTATGTAGAAGGTTTAAGATCCCAGCTGGTGCTTTTATTTGCCAATAATGAGAAATTGCTGCTATTTATAATATATTCATGTTTGATAAAAACATTAGACATAGTTTCTTAGCCAAGCAAGGCTGAATTATGAAGACTATAGGATGAGATGATGTTATTTGAAAATAGGTGCAATGATGAGGGACTACACTATGTTAGTACTCCCTAATTTATCCTTGAATTTTATTTATACAGTGGAAAGTTTGCACTATTACCCAGAGTTTAACTCACAATTTAAAAGTTGATGTAACAATGACAATGTATTTATAAAATTTTACTTTAAAATACTTTAAGGCCAACAAAATAATGACATGTATTTAATACAATAATTTGGTAAGCTTATATTAGGTTTTAAATAGTTTAGTATATATTTAACAGTCAAATTTTAAGCCATGGTTGATGAGCATCCAGAAGACAGAAGTCAAATTTGTGAGTTTAGTTATTTTTGCCTTTTAAGGTATTTAGTTCAAAATTATTTTAGGTTTATAAAAAGTCACAAATGTGGTGAAATTCTTAAAATCCTTTAGCTACCTTCTTTAGATGTTAGAAAATTCCATAAAGCATGACACAAAATGACCAATATTGTGTAACTGACCATGATGCACTAACATCGATTAGTCTTGATACTTCGTGCAAACTTCCCACTTGTCTGATGAATTTCTTTTTCTGTTCTAACATTCAATCCAGGATCACCATGAAGTTGGGTTCACAGTGCTCCTCAGTCTGACAGAGTATGAGTCATGTTTTTGGCACAGTAGTGCAGGAATTTTGTACCAATCTCAGTGCATCAAATTAGATAGCATGATGATGAAATGTTCCACTATGGGTGATACTTAATTGCATAATGTTTTAAAGATGTCAAGTGTTTACCTGATGACACTGACATTTATAATTTAAGCACACAAGATACTTGATATTTATGATGCTTTACTACAATGCCTGTGAGAAGTTGTGATATCTCTATTTCTATTGTTGTACCTATATTTACATGTTGGAATTCTACCAACACGACATACTATCCGCATAGATATTGACTTCAGTCTGACAGCTTAAAAAAAACAAAACGTTGCTAGTTTTTTTAGCATAAAAATCTCCAAGATTTATCAACTGGTAGCACTTGAAGTTAGCTCATGAGCTCCTTCGATGGGACATTCTGGAGGCTTATGGCTAATGGTTCAAGATCATTTTGATCTTTCTCTGCCCTAGGCATAGAAAGATATACTTGTTCATTTGAAAATGCTATTTGTAAATGATCATCTCCATCCTAGCTTTGTTCCTGTTATTTCTGTGCTGTCACTTCTAGTGTAATCTGAGCCAGGAAATTCATCTACATGGTCACATATGTTCATATACATCTAGATCTGTACTTTGTGATCTATACATAGATTTATTTTTCAGCTGTGACTTCATGTTGATATTTCAACTTCTGATAAAAATCATAGAGTTTACGCTGGCCTTTCCCTTTCCTCATTTTTAATACCTGTCCAAATGGTAAAAAATTAAGCTCTAATCATCCACAACATACCAGCTTGTGTTCTGTGAGGAAACCTGATGCTCTTTAATATCTCTTTCTCTCCTGGGTTTAAGCATTTTCTCTATATCCTTACAATTCTATTAGTGCTACAGTTTTGGCTCAATAAAGAAACATAATTCAATGAACTTGAGAAGTAAAATGTATCAATTCACACTTTCATTCTTTCCCCTCATGTCTTTTCTTCCTTCTTGGAGTCCCAAGACTCCATCTTTTCATTATCTACCTAGGTAGTTTTCTTAATTGTCCTTCTAGATCTGGTGGTGGCAAGTTCTGTTTCACACTGAGAAGTGAGGATTAAAAGCCTTTTACCATCAGCAACTTAAAATTTTGTGCTATTCCTTTCTGATCCCCACTATTTTTTTCCCATTTATGTATTTGGTACAGGGTCTTACCACACAGCTTGGGCTCACTGGGATCCTCCTGTTTTTAGCTTCCCCAGCACTGGGGTTACAGGCATGTGCCACCACACCTGTACTTGGTCCACTCAGCTACCTCTCACGGCTTTGGCCCCCTCTAATTTTAACGATAAGCTTGCTGTCATTTATGAAAATGGCCTTCTATACTGCTTTCTAAAGTTTTTGTCTTTGCTTTTCAGAAGCTGAACTGTAATATTTCTTATTTGGTGTTTCTTTGGATTTATCCTTTCTGGCATCCATTGGCCTTCTTGAATACATACATATAAGTCATTGGCAAGCATGGAAGGTTTTCAATTATTACTTTTATCATCATTCCCTTTTTCCTAGTTTTGAAAATTCAATGAACTAGTTGTTAAATCTCTTGGTATAGTCCTATATTTCCCTGGAGATTTATTCATATTTTTACCATTTATTATTTTCTTGTTGTTCAGATGGGTTTCTCTTACTCTGCCTTCAGCTTCACTGATTATTTTTTCACCCTACCCATTCATTATACCATTGATTCTATCCACTGAGGCTTGGACTGTCTGACAATTCCATTTTCTATATATTTTTCTTTGTACCTTCATTTGTCTGTCTTAGAACTATTAGTACTTCATGTGTATTTGTAACTTTCATTAAGTATGTTTCATGAATGTTTTAATATTTTGTCAGGGAATTCTAACATCTCTGTCATCATGGTGCGGGCATCTACAATTATTATTCATACTGTTGGAGATCCTCTTATTTCTTTATATGAAGGATGACTTTTCAAGGTGATTCAGGCAGTTTGGTTATTATTATATGCGGCGGTTGATCTTAATTAATCCTTTTTTAGTTTGGTTCTTCTGATCCTACTCTACAATGAGGAGAAATGTTAAGCTTTTCTGCTTAGAAGATAGGTCCTGAATCAGATCTGACTAACATTCAAATTTGTAATGAAGTATGATCATATTACAAAATTATCGTGTAACATCTTTGACTGATTTAGGCATAAATAATGTACTTCTTGTATAAAAGTAATTGGAAGTGTTTACCATTTAAAATCTCAAGAACAATATAGCATATTGAATCAGCCAGAATCAGAGTTAAGTAAACGAATTAAAATCATGATGGAGTTAATCTGAGATCTAGTAGTGAAATGGACTGGCAGAGCCTAACAAAAATTATTAACAAATAAGGATGAATAGCACTCCAGGGATACTGGAAAAACTCAAGTTCATCTGGCCAAGACATTGAAAAAAGAACTAAGTAAGCAATTGGTTGAATTGAGGTCACTTAAGAATGTTTAGTTTTCATATTATTTCAGTTCGCAAATTCTGAGGTAATTACTACCAGTTATACTAACCAGTTGTCACTGAAGAATATTCACTGACCAGAGGAGTCCCAAAATATTAAAATACCTTTTCTATTTCTTTCCAAGACCTTTTAATATTTTCCTGAAAACTTATGTTTACGTCTTTGTGTACATTAAGGACAAAACTCTGGGATTTGTGATTTTATTTAGATGTATTGGAAATGAGGGCCAATCAGAAAGCTCAATAGATTAAGGTACCTGTTTATGCAGGAACCTGGGTTCGATCCCCAGTATGCAGTGCTGGCCTTACCCCTCGGGCGTGCTGAGACAGTGACAGAATCCAAGAGTGGTGGTGTGCACCTATAATCCTAGCTCTTGGGAGGCTAAAAACAAGCGAGTCACTCTGAGTCTGACCTGTGTAGTGAGACCCAGTAGACTCTGTACTAAATACAAACATACATACATAAACAAATAAGTAAATAAACAAATTATAAATAATAAGAGAGTGTATAGACAACAACAATAACCAAACATTAAATCCTGCATTTTTGATGCAAAATCATTTCAGGTATCACATCATATATACTAGCACTGGGATATTTTTATTTCTTGAAACATCATTTTCCTCCCATACAAAATGAAAAAGACTACATACTTAATTGTAAATGAGGTAATGTGTGTAAAAGTAGTAACCATAAACATAGTTAAAATCAGATTACCATTATATTATGGTTTAATCTTTAATTTTTGAAGTTCTATTTAAGTCAAAAATAATAGTCAAATACTTAAGAGAAATTTATAAGCTATTTCATATAACTAACATATAAATTCTAGATATTATGTACTTATTTATGAGCAGAATATATTTATTGGGGGAGAGAAAGCTTCCATCTGAAAGAGAGATAGAAGGGGGGCCCGAGCGGGTTGTCCCCAGGAAACTGTCTCTTCCAGGGAGTTTTATAGAGGAAAAACTCGCGGTGAGGTGGGTCTAAGGTGGTGAAGAACGTAGGAACTTGCTTATATGGCCATGAGGTGGGACAAAGCTATGGTGAACCAATGAGATTACAAGCAGCATTCCTTAGGTAAAATTGATTATATCTGAATCAAATGGGAAAGTGCCTTACGCAGCAAGCAGGCATGAATACAGAACACAGTCTCTTCCTTTTGGAAGTGGGCTTAGTGACCCATTTGGGCTCTTTCAAGGTGGTTGATACTTGTTTAGAATATCAATCCCTGATGCTCATCCCTAAGGAAGTATGTGGCTGTATTTGTTTCCTCTTTTGTCTTGAGGTCTGGCTCATATGGGACTGTGTGTCTCTTCCAAGTTTCAAAGACACCTTGTTTTCCATCTTGTCTCCTTGAGGGCCTGGCCCTGTCTGACTGCCTATAATATTTCTAACTAATTTAGCTGCCTAAAATATTTCCCATTTTGAAGAAATAACCTGAACAGCCATGAGGGAACCATGGGCAATGATCACTCTGGCTTTTTTAGGCTGAAAGGGGTTGTAGTTATTGCCTTGCAGTATGAGTTACTCTCCAGAGGTTGTAACCAAAGGCCTTCAGTAGATACCAGGCATTTTTATCTTGGGTAGGTAGAACAGCTTTCAGGCTGGAGTAGACCAAAACAAACAAACAAAAAAGAAAAAAAAAAAAAAAAAAAAAAAAAAAAAAAAAAAAAAAAAAAAAAAAAAAAAAAAAAAAAAAAAAAAAAAAAAAAAAAAAAAAAAAAAAAAAAAAAAAAAAAAAAAAAAAAACAAGCAAGAAAGAAATGATTACACATGCATACATGCATGGGAAAAAATGATAGTAGGTCTATTAGCAGAGATCTCTTAAATGTGAGGTTTACCTTCCATGGTCATTGAGTATTATCTCAAATAAAGTTGTCTCTTATGTCTCTACCAACTCTACTGTAACTGGGGGCACAGAAATTACAGGACGCATGGAAAACACTGAGTACTTTCTGGTTGGCAAGTGGGTAACTACTGGCAAATCTGTATGAGCATCTATTAAAAGTTTAACAGGCTTTTTCCTTATACTGACAGTTAATATGGGTTCCCTCAGGCTGAGAGGCAAACTCTATGATCTTATCAATCTGTCTTTCTACTATGAAACATTTTTGGCCAATTTTTAATAAATGAGACAAATCTATTCCTGTAAGCCCTTCTAACTGCTCTAGCCCATGTCAGATATTTGGGGATCACTAAGCAAGATATAGTATTTTGTTTTTAAGGCCTCCTGTAGGCAGCCCTGCCCAAGGAATCTAAACATTAATTTAAAAATGTGAACACTATATATTAAGAAGAGGTACAACCCAAGACTTTCTCTTAGTCTATGTATTTACAGACATCTGTCTTCTTCCCTTTTTATCAAAATACAGGACATTCACTTTCATACAAAGATAAGACTTGGACTCAGCGTTATCAGTTCTAGCTAATCAAGGTAGATCTGAGTAGTTATTAGAAATGGAAAAAAATCTCCATATTAATATATGTTCTTCAGTCTCTTTCTCCTTTGTTCTTCAGAATGATATAATTTCAGGTAATATCTTCCCCTACTCTAAGTTTCTAACAGAAAACTGGACAAACTTTGTTCAGAAATTTATTCTGGAAAAAAATGACTTACAGATAGAAGAAATGTGAAGTTTATAATAAAATAAATCTAAGTTCTGATTCACTCTGCAGACATGAAAAGTGCCTGTCAAAATGTCTTATGCCACTCTAAGCAAGTGTTAGCAACTCATTCTTAAAAATGAATCAATGGACAAGAGTCGATAGACGTGAAAATATGTGAAAGGCTGATACCAATAACAACAAAGGAAAAATCAAGAGATAAAAATGAAATGTTCAGAGAAATATAAACCATTGTAGGATCAAAAAGAAAACAGCAAGCAAAACTTTTATTTAAAAGTTTTATTAAGAAATAGCAAAAATTTTGAGTAGTATAAAAATAATTCAATAAAAAGTCAAAGAAGTAAAAATGTCTCATGATTTACATTAAAAATAATTAGAATAGTTATAAGATTGTCTAGCAATTATATTAAAAGAGAGGTAATATGAAAAATGCAAAATAAAAGAGAAATACAAGAAAATTGGAGACAATACAAGTCACTTAACATCCACCTAAAAAAATTAAAAGATAAGGATATAATTTTTTTTTTTTTTTTGCAGTACTGGTGATTGAACTCAGGACCTTGAGCTTGCCAAGCAAGCACTTATTTTACTGAGCTATCGCCCAGCCTAAGATATGATGTTTTAAATTATCAGATAAGCAAGGGAATTCTTCCATATCAAAAGACATCAGTTTTCAAATCAAAATGGATCACTAAATGTCCAAAACAAGTGCAAAAGAACCATGCCTGGGGAAACTATGAAATCTCAAGTAGACAGAAGAGACTCCAGAGGCTTCCAAGTAGAAAAACAGTTTACACATGGAAGATTAATCTGATTATTATGAAACTGAAACTTTTCAATAACATTAGATGGCAAGTGAAAATAAAAAAGTATATTCTGAACAAAAAAATGTCTCCAAATTTAACTTCACTACTTCAACAATCTATTAACCAAGCACAATCATAGATTAAGGTTAGAAAGGTCCATTAAATGAAAATCATCTCATACTTTGGGGAAAAGGTAAAGGAAGGTCTTCTCGGAAGAGTATGACATGAAGACAGAAGTCAGAGCTTGTAGAAAACAGATTCAGTGTTGGAGACAGTGATTCTTAATAAATAAGGTTTGAGGTAAAATTTATTCAGTGAAATTTTCTCAGACAAAAATCAGCTCAGAATATTACAGCAAATACAACACATGAACGTTCAAATAAATGAATGAATGAGTGAATAAATACATAAGTAATATCATAGAAATAAAGGTAACACCTGTGGTGAAGAGTTTGTTGAAAAATTAATGAGAGAAATTCATTTGGGAAAATAAGTAAAGGACAAAATTATTTCAGAGAAAGCAAAAAAAAAAGGTTTCCACAAATCTAGGAAGTATAATAAATTGCCAAAAATATTAAATCATAATTTTTATAATATAAAGTATCAACATTGACAAAAGTTAAGAGAACTTATATTAGGCTATAGATATTTATGGAGAAATAAGGAAAAATTAGCTAAATTTTTATCTTTCATGATACAATTTAAACAGCTAATGTACAAATTTAGTACTCAATATAGGCATTTGAATTCAAGCTATAATGGTTTAGATATGTGGAGATGAATTCTAAGGGAATTAGCTAAGTCAACACAGAATGTGCTTTTCACTCTAAACTCAGGACATGGAAAGGCAACAAAAATACTGCCATGGTTCATTTTATAACCTATAAACAGTTTAAGCATTGAAACTTGGTATACATATTAATTAAATAAAAATAAATTTTCAGCTTAAAATACTGTACCGTCATGCATCACATAACAATATTTCAGTCAATAATAAGTAGCATACATAATCAAGGTTCTTATGCAAGATTAAACCAGAGCTGGAGTACACTGGGCTCCATAGACAGTGTTGGGGCCAGTGAAAGCCATATGGGGACAATAGATTTTCATCTTCAGTTGTGTCTCACACAGCTTATAAGAAATAATTGTTGTTCTGTTAACTGAATATTACTCTGTGCTTTTAAGAAATAATTGCAATTGCTTTGTTGACATTCTGGATGACTCTGTACCTCAATGAGGAAAACAAGGAACATGGGCAAAGGAGATCCTAAGAAGCTGACAAAGCAAGATGTCATCATACGCGTTCTGTGTGCAAACTTGCCAAGAGAAGTACAAGAAGAAGCACACAGATAATTCCATTAACTTCTCAGTTTTCTAAGGAGTGCTCAGAGAGCCAGAAGACCATATAAGCTAAAGAAAAAGTAAAATTTGAAGACATGGCAAAAGTGGACGAGGCTTGTTATGAAAGAGAAATGAAAACTTATGTTCCTCCTAAAGGAGAAACAAAAAAGAAGTTCAAGGATCCCAGTGCACCCAAGAGGCCTCCTTCAGCCTTCTTCTTGTTCTGTTCTGAGCATCCCAAAAAAAAAACACAGAACATCCTGGCCTCTGCATTGGTGATGTCGCAAAGAAACTTGGAGAAATGTGGAGTAATACAGCAGCAGAGGACAAGCAGGCATATGAGAAGAAGGCTGCTAAACTAAGGGAAAAGTAAGGAAAGGACATCGCTGCCTACTGGGCTAAAGGAAAACCTGAGGCAGCAAAAAAGGGAGTTGTCAAGGCTAAAAAAAAAGCAACAAGAAAAAGAAGGAAAAGGAGGAAGAGGAGGATAAAGAGGAAGAAAAAGAAGATAAAGAGGATGAGGGGAGTGAAGAAGAGGATGATGATGAATAATTTGGTTCTAGCACAGTTTTTTTTTTCTTGTTTATAAAGCATTTAACCCCTGTACACAACTCTTGAGGGAAAAAAATTGAGATGTAAGGCTGTGTAAGATTTGTTTTTAGATTTCACGGAGTTCTTTGTATAGTTTACACACTACCAAATATGTCTTTAGATGGCCCAGTCCAGTAGGTATTTTCAATAGTCACTAACCTTGCCTGGTGCAATATAGGGTCATAAATTGGCATGGAAATTTAAAGCAGGTTCTTACTGGTATACAGTAAAAGTTAGTTACAGATGGGGACAGCAGTTTTTCATCTTTAGTTGTCTCTGACACAGCTCATATGAAATAATTGTTCTGTTAACTGAATACTACTCTGTGCTTTCAAAAATTAATTGTGACTCTTTTGTTGACATTCTGAATGCTTCTAGGTAAATACAACCTTTTTAATTAGAAAAAAATAAAACAAAGCTGGGCAGTTCCTATCACCTGCTGAAATTCTACACATCATACCAGTACAGTGCAAGATTGTTACTCATGACTGTGCCTCCTGCCTTTCTTGCTCTTGCTGCTTCAGGTGATTTTTCACTTCCATGAACTGCTACCTTTTACCATGTGACACTCTGCTTTGGAGCCAGCTGAGTATGGTCTGAAACCCCCACAAAATGTGAGCTAAATAAGCCTTTCCTTCCTTAGAAGAAAAATTATATATGTATATATAATAAATATATATATTTACTCACATATCTATGTAGATGCTGATATGTCTCATTTTTTTTTTTGTGGTACTAGGGATTGAACTCAGGACCTTGTGCTTACCAGGTGGGTCACTTAAGCCACTGAGGTATCTCCTTAACCCTAGATGGTAATATCAAGAAGGAGTTTGTGCCAGTCATATAAAATACAGCATGTACAATTATAAAGCATACATAAAGTACTAAAAAATGCTAAATGATTTTTACTGGTCTGTATACATATGGAACTATACTTTTATAATTTGTGGCATATTTGTGCTTACAAAAAGATGATTAAATCACAGTAATAAACACACTGTGCTGCAGTGGCAGCACTCCCACATAGCTCATATTTGCTGTATTTGGTATTGAAGTCAGAACCTCGTGCTTATACAGGTGGGTGTTACACTGCTGAACTACTCTCCCTCAGTACTGTGTCTTTTGATTGCAGTAAGAACTCATGCTGTGTAACTGATCTGCTTCATCTAGGCTTGTTTTCATTCTGTGAGGCTCACTCAACAAAGAAATTATCTAACAATTCCTTTCTCAGACTGTCTACCATTGTGAAGTACTATCTGCCCTTAAAAGAGATAACTACATATAATTTTACAAAGAAAGGAGAACATAAATTTTTTAAAAGGCAAGTGAAAATGTACATTTGAAAAACTATAAACCATATTAATGAGTAATTGTATGCTTATTAAAAGAAAAGCATAGTAATTGATTACTTTCTTGTGACTAAAACTGTCTTCTTTTTTGTAATTAGTCACCTTTTGATAATACAGAAAATGCAGCATTTTGCTACCATACTACTTCTGGGAGGTTTGACCTTGCTTGTGGAATGCTGATGTTCTAGGCTCTGGCACATCTGTAAACTCAAGTTCAAATTTCCATGCATTGGCCCGGCAGGATGGCTCAGTTGTCTAAAGCACCTGCTTGGGAAAGCTTGGGTGGCTTCAGGGACCGCAGTTCGATTCCTGGCACCACATGCTGCACCAGCCCTGCCCTCGGGGCGGGCTGAGCCAGCCATAAAAATGAGTGAATAAACAAATAAAGGTTCTGAAACAAGATAAATTAATTAATTAATTAATTAATTAATTAATTAATTAATTAAAAGAACTAAAATAAAATTCCATGCATTTTTGTAAATTGTGGGGAATGAAAATGAAGTGAGTTCTTATGAGGTGTTTATAAATATTTTTCCAGTACTAAATACATAATTGTTTTTATGTTTTATTTTCTTTGGGGATTGAACCCAGAGCTGATAGTTGGAACTATATTCTTAGCTCTTTATTTTTATTTAGACTTTTGTGGTTGTTTGCAAGCATCTCCCTAAATCACTCACCTGCCCATGGTGACAATTACTCAAACTTGTAATTGTCATACTTCAGCCTCAAAGCATTCAGGGGTTATGTGCATGTGCTACCAAACCCAAAATAACTATGCGTTTATTGGCAGCCAGAAGGTATGAAGAGAGAGCTAAATAGACAGCTAAAATCCTCTTATTTTCCTTTCCTTATGTAAAAACTAATTCACCTATGTGCATACATATATGCATTCATTTATGTACAACATATAATTTACAAACATAACAAAGCTGTACACATGTAACAAATCCATACCTACTCTCACATTTTATGTTTTTTTTGGTACAATGACTATCTCATCCAATTTCATTCTCTCCGCAATAGCCAATTTCATTCTTGTTCTCTCTCCTGTCTTCTTCCTTTCTTATCCATATCCATTAGGCACCAGCTAAAACATACACAACTACAATTTAGAATGTACAATTTTTGTCCACTAAACACAAGTAATACAGCACAAGCACATATATGTAATTGTACAAATCTTTATATGTATATACGTATACATATACATGTAGTTTGTTATTAATGCACAAGCACTGTACTTATTATGCAACTTCTCTCTATTGTCTTTTCTCACTCATTAACTCATAAAATACTCAAAACATGATAATTTTGAGTAACTTCAAAATAGATCATAATATTAATGAGCTATTTGCTTATAGCATTTTTCTACTAATGGTAATCCTATTGTTCCATTTCTGACACTAAAATGAGATAATAACTTTTTGTAATTGCTCTTATCAATAAACCATTTAATTTAATTAAAATAGTTATTAGACCAAACAATTGATTTAATAACATGCAATCATTTTAGCACATATCGCTCCGCATTGTTTCTCTTTCAGTGCTGCTGTAGGCATGCCTGCCTCTGTAGGGAAAGGGGAAAGAAAGACTTGGACCTACGTGAAGTTAATACTGGAAATATTTCTGGTGAAGTAAGTAGGATGAAATTGTCAAAAATTGCACTGTAGGAAGACAAAAAAATAAAGATATGCTCGTGAGCTTGCCTTTTAAGTTTCTCTCCACTTTAAAACTAAGCATAAAGCTTAGAAAATAAACTGTACCACAAATATTTCACTCTAAGAGTGCTCCTAGTGAAACTCACCCTAGTCCTAAGTCCTTCCTCTCCCTCCCCCTCTTCCTCTTCTTCCCCCTAATTTTCTCATCTTATCTCCTCCCCTCTAATCCCTTTATTTCTGCCTCCTTTCATTTATTTCTTTTCGTTATCATTTGCTCCATTCTTTTCCTTCTTCACAGGATATTTTTCCAGATACCTTTTCTTGATCCAGTGTGTAGAATCCTCCACTTAACTTTACTCTTTCAGCTAAAGGAAAGGCTATTATCAACCTTTTCTCAGTAAGCTTTGAGACTGATTTCAAACACATTCCACATTGTACATACTTAATTCATTCCCAGTTATATAAAATTGCTCAGAGTAATTCTTTATATCAAGGCTAAATCCATCTCAGATTAAATGTGCATTATATGTGCCCCTCTTGCAGACTAAACATCATCATTTATCTGCTGATAGAAAATGAATTAGGGTAGTACCGAAGCTAAAGCTGTTTAGAAGCGGTCTTCTAGTATTGAATTATTAATGATGGGACTGTTCATACCATATAAAGATCTAGGGGTAGTACACAGTGTGGCTAAGAAGTTTGAACTAAGAAAAACAATAGAAATGTAACTAAACTTACTGAAGGAGTAGGTAGACAGTGGTATTGAAAAAGAAAGCTGCCAAAAGAAATTTGGTATGGAGAAAAAATATGAAGATATATACCCAAAAGGTGGAGCTAAAACTCCAAGAGCAAGAGCTGAGGAAGAATGGCATGTAGATTCCAACCTGTGTGAGAAAACCTGAGTTCAGGAGCCAGTGGAGTTGAGACCTGTTTGTGTTCAAAGGCCCAAGGACAGTTACAACCCTTAGCTTGAAGATATTGCCTAAGCCCCAGTGGAAGCACGGTGCACAAGAAAATGGACAAAGACTCAAAACAATGCAATTCAGGCAGCCCTTGTGCAAATCCAATTGAAAATCCATGCATTTGGAACAATTATTGAAGTTCAGTATGAAATGACACTCCATTCATAAGGCTGAGATAAACTCTTCATGCAGTATACATCAGATGGGCATCTCTATTTTATGTGCTTGGCATTTCATAGAAAGTGACTTGAATGATTTACTTTAAAATGTTGTCCATGGTCAAAGCACAACTGAAAGCAAAACAGAACACCATGAATGCGAGGCTGGTGGCCCAGGAGAAAACCTTCCTGTTAGATACCAAATTGCTTCTTTTTTTCCAAAGGTGCCTCATTACTGCTTTCTAAAAACAGACTATGCCATTCAAGAACACAACTTTAAACTCAAATTACACATTGTAAAATATTGAATAGAGACATTAGTCAACAGTTAACAGTGAGAGTTTGTGGCCTGAGGGTGTTTTTAACAAGATTGTTTTTTGTGGCTAACTATTGATGGGGCACACTTTGCTAACAGAGAGCACTGCAAGGATCCAAGCATGAGTCGATAAGCTCTCTTGATAGGCCACTTACTTTCTATTTTGAGGGTTATCAAGGCTGCATTATTTATTTAGCTGTACATTTGATGTAGAGAGCAGGCTCTCAAATCCGATGCTGTAGATGGCGTTTATTGAGTGCCTACTCTTCTAAGCTCTTAAATATAATGTGCTCGTTGCCTGGTCCTTCCCTTCTAAGAGCATGATTATATACTGTTTTTAATATACTTATTATTTTTGTATTTGATAATATAATTCTTTAATAGCCTTATGGGAATCTCTGTGCATCTAGTTAAACATGGAAAAGCTCTTAAAGGGACCAATGTGGGTGAGCTTTTTCTCCCTTGAGCCACAAAAGGCTGTAAACTTCTTTCTTTCTGTTAAAACTCATTTCCCTTCCTGGTTCCCACTTTGTCTAACATTTTATTGCAATGTCCCTGAAATCTATTTTGTAGGGTGTTTTGTGGCTATAACTGCACACTGCAGTTTCCAATAACACCATTCTTAGTGAACTCGATGCCTTCAAAAACAATTATACTTAAACTTTTTGTATTATAATTGTATATCCTTTTGCATATAATATGTTCATATAAAAATATAAAAGAAACAAAAGATCAAAAGTTGAGCAGTATGTCTACATAATGCTTATATTTTTAATTTTGCCAAACTTTAATTTGTGCCAAAATCTGTCAGAAGAGTGGAAATGTGGCTTTCTTTTAGGGTGTTACTCCTGGGAAGCTTTTTTCACCTTCTCTCCACTTCCAGCTTCCAACCTGCTTATAGGCTTTCCGTCTTGGTAGGATGCTTCTGGTTCTGTGTAGTTCCTCTGCTTCCCACCTTCTGTCTTTGCATAACCAATCAAAGTTTTGGCAAATAATATGACCACTTTTGCTAACCTGAAAATTGTACACTAGTTAGTGAAAATACAATAACTGCAGTAAAGAGGCAGAGAGTCTAATTAAGAAGATAAAATGAATCAATTAAGTAAGAACTCATTTCCATCATTACCTGCAATATCTCACTTGCAGGGCACTTGCTTTACATTACCACCCTTGTACATACACAGAACCTAGTTAACTGTGAGCCTGGGGGATGCTTGACATTTCTCTGAGCTGAAGCATTGTCTTCAGTTAGTGAAGAGGTCTTATTCCCCACATATTAAAGCCATGTAAGTTCAGTGACTGGAGTTATTGCCACATGATTCAGGAAACAATGAGAGATGAAATGTGCATTATATAAATATTAAAGAAACTCATAAATATTAAATATAAAAAATCAGTGAGCATGAATGAAAATACATGTGTGTATGTTTCATGTATGTTTTCAAAGAACACAGCAAACAGAAAACTTATCAATAAAAAGTTATTTCTGTCAGAACCTGAATAAGTCCCTTGTAGGGTGTGTTAGTGCATTTTAGAAGTGGCAGATGTCTTAGGACCACTGTAGGACTGCACACTGAATCAAGAAGAAGATGGAGTGTTTCTTCAAAGAAAACATACACATAAAAAAACTTGTGATCTGCAACAAGTTGAAATTCTGGAGATAAAACAAGCTTGGAACACACATGGAAATATATTAACAGGAAAAAATACATATTGAACAGGGCTACATTGACAATAAAATCAGTATTAAAAGCACCTGGAGAGAAATATATGAAACAAATGATAAGAGCTGTTTATAAGAAAATGAATAGGAGTGCCAGCGAGATAGCTCAGCTGACTAAGTGCCTGCTTTAGCAGGTGCAAGGGCCAGAATTCGAACCTTGGTCCCACATGCCACCCCAGCCCTGGTCTCAGGGTATGCTGAGGTAGCGGCCAAGTCCAGGCATGGTCGCACATGCCTGTAACCCTGGCACTAGGGAGGCTGAAAGCTGGAGGATCAGTATGAGTCCAAGCTGCGTAGTGAAACCCTGTACCAAATGCATAAAAAAAAAAAAAAAAAAAAAAAAAAAATGAGTAGGATCATGGAAAGTGTTAAGATGTTTTTGATTAGGACAGAAAATGTTTTAGGTAAAGAGAGGGAACAAACAATGGCACACTGACAACAGACATAAAACTTCTTGTCTCATGAAGACGATCCAAGTCACCAGTCACCTTTATTGAGAATACGTGGAAAGCAGAATTCATTTTACTGATTTCAAATTCTGACTGAAATATTACCATAAGGAAATACTGGTGCCTGGCACCTTTGAAAATTCATGTTAAAAATTACATCTGTTTGCTTAGAGATAGTCAAGTTAAAACTCACCCTAAATTTCACTTGTTCTGGTTCTGGGCATTTCTGTGCGCTTTCTATCTGAAGCGATCTCCCACTTGCATTGCAGAGCCATTTTATTTACTACTTTGGAAGTAGACCTCTAGGCTGTCCCCCCTGCAAACATAGCCTTCTCATGTTACAGACCTCTACTGGGGGTTCCACTTGTCCTTCCTGGACCAGTCTTCCCTGCAGTTTCATAAGACAGCTGCTCCTCGCTGGTGGTCTCTGTCGTCCATTGGATGCCCTCTGTCCTTCTCTGGGCACAAGGAGAAACATGGAGCGAGCTCTCTTATCTCACTTTTATTTTGAACTATTTGGCCAACTTTAAGTATCTGAACACCATATTAAGAAATACTGTAATATAAAATATTCCAAAAATGCATTTAAGAACTTAAAACGTATCTTGGTCAAAAAAGACACTTAAGAAAGACCACACCTGAAGTGGATGAAGACTGTTATTCAACTTTAGCATTACAAAGTCACGATTGAGAATAGCCAACCAATAGTCAAATAATGTAAAGTCAGTCTTTGAATCAAGCATGGGTTTCAATTAAACTCAATATCCTGATATAACCCCCTTGACAATGCTGCTCTTATGATAAATATTGATTCTTTTGAAGACTTATTATACATTGATTCATGTTATCCTGAAAAATTGTTTAAAATGTTCAATTTCTCCCACGTTATGGATTAATATATTTTTAACAGGGTATAATAAAAAATTCTTATTCTTTATTATGGCTAAGATAAAAACTTATGCATTCCTAACATAATATTTTCTCTTTTCAAGGGCTTTACTATTTATCTTTTAAAAGCCAAAGACTTTGTTTGGTCCTTTTTGTCACCATTATGTAACAAATATGACACAGCAACACATAACCATAAATGTTGTAAGGCTAAAAGATGAAAAGCTAACTAAAGGTCAGCTTTTTGTTAGAGATAAACAAAGCAATACTATTCTTGACTAGAAACTAAACAAGGGCTCTGCTGATTTGAAGCTAAATTAACGTAAAATTAAAAATTCTATATTCTAATGGGAATAAATGTTTTAAATTAAATATAAATAGAAGAGATCTGCAGTATAAAAGTGTAGCAGGAGAAAGAAAAAAGAAATATTACGAAGTAGCATATCCAAAACCATAAATAGAGAAGAAACC
The DNA here is from genome assembly GCA_004027025.1 of Myocastor coypus. Lineage (NCBI taxonomy): Eukaryota > Metazoa > Chordata > Mammalia > Rodentia > Myocastoridae > Myocastor > Myocastor coypus. The sequence goes on from PVJA010008719.1 coordinate 49,549, forward strand.
AACAAAAGCAGCAGGAATCAGTAGTAGTTCAAACTTGAGGTACAGAGAGGCGTCACCCTTTAGATTATGTGAAATGACTAACTGCCCATGCTTGACGCATTCATTAATACAATGAATATTTACAAGGGCATTCAATCTCTTACCCTCTGTTGAGCACAGTACATCATCAAAATAATTATGCAAGTAAACTCCTAAGCATGGTAAAATTAAATTAGTACGTCAAATTAGTGGTTCTTAAACTAAATTCTTGTTGTGTTTGTGTGACAAAATGTTTACTTTTACTAAACAAATATATGGAGAAAAATAAAAATAACAAGCCAGAGACAGTAAAATGCATATATATATATATATATATGCTTAAAAATTCATTTTCTTTAGTAGTTACAGTCACTCTTATGTTTGTGTGTAATAATATTTTACAAATAACATAATAGTGATAATAAATGATATGCTATAAAAATAATCTCTGGGGTACAACAAAATTTGTTAATTTTAAAAGAAAAAATCTATTTTAAAATTCCAAAAAAGGGGCTGGGGAGATAGCTCTGTGGCACAAGTGCCTGCCTGGCAAGTGCAGGGTCGTGAGTTTGAACTCTGGTCCCACCAAAAAAAAATAAAAAAATAAAATTCCAAAAATCCTGCCTATGTCATAATCAACAGTGTAAAACTATACACTATTTCAACAAAGTGCGGTAAACACTACAATAAAAATTAGTATATAACGTTGTGTGGAAACAGAGGGAAAAGGAAACATCTAATCTAAGGTGCCAAAGGAAACTTCTCAAAGAACATTACAGTGATCTGATTCCAGGAGAAGTGGGTTTTATTTTTCTTTTTAAAGAAAGGAGAATAAGGCAAGGAGAAGGATTAACACAAAAGCATAAAGCCATGGAAAAGTCATGGTGCTCTCAAGCAAGCAACAGGTTTTCAAAGAGCAGACAGTAGACCAGAAAGAAGATAGGAAAGGAGGAAGGAGAGGAAGGAGGAAAGGAAATGAAGTGAGAGGGAAGTGAGAAAGATGATGCCGTGCACAGCCCCTTGTAAGGTGGTGAATTTAAGCTTTAATTCTGCACACAATGAGGATGCTCAAACACTGTAATTTTATATGTGATAGGGGTCACAGCGACAGTGTGGTGAGAATATTTAAGAGGACACAACCAAAGTTTGGAAAAGCACACAGAAAATTATTTTGAGAGTGGTCTCATACAAAATGATGTTGTTGAACCACGGTATGAAAATGAAGTCACAGCACATCTCTGAGAACTATTTATGAGGTAGAATTCACAACACATGCAGCGTAGCTGTGAACAGTGTACTTTCCTTGCCAGATGAAGAAGACCGGTAGTAATGTTTGAGAAAAAAATAAATAAATAAAATTGGGTTAAATCCAGTATAAACAATATCTAGGCAAATTATTTTAAAAAGTCAATTTTAAAAAGGAGTTTTGGAAAATGTGAGCTTAAACTTTTGGAATATCTATAGGATTTTATTAGCCTAGTACAAGGCTTAAATGCAAGGAGTGGAAGAAAAGAAACAGAAAGTTGTGTGTGGTCATTAAAGACAATAGGGGAATTATTAAATACTGGTCTATTGCTTACATATGAATTGCTATGATATTGTGATTTCTCCAATAGTAACAAAAAAAAATTGCCAACCCTTATTATTTCACTTGTAGCCAACTTACTGCTTAGCATAATTTATCAAGCATTATATTAGTGGGGACGCAGAGATGGTTCAGTGTTCTCAAGGGCCTGCTTAGGCAAAGTTAGGCAACCTCAGGGAACACAGTTCCATACCTGTCACCACATGTTGCGCCAACCCTGCCCCAGGGCAGGCTGCGCCAGCCATAATGATAATAATTTAAAAAAATTAGATTAGCTACCTTTGCCTGTGAAAAGGGAATTCAAATTTTAAATTGTGAAATCATATTTTATTATTATTATTATTATTATTTTGGTCTTTTTGAGACAGAGTCTCACTATGCAGTTCAGGCTGGCCTTGAGCTCACTTTTGTAGCCCAGGCTGGTCTTCAATTTGCACTTACCCTCCTGCCTCAGCCTCCCAAGTGCTGAGATTACAGGTGTGCGCCACCACACCTGGGTTGTGAAATCATATTTTAATACCCAGTTACGAGTTATATTGGGAGATGCTTCGGAAGATTTTATGTTTTCCTCTTAAAATCATCCCAAATATGTCAAATATTAAATAACAACATAATCAATAATTGTTAAAAACATTTAATACCAGGAATTTATTAATAATTAGTAACATTCTCCTAAGTCTATGAGGTATCAAGCTGTGTCCTACTTTACAGATGAACAAAGTGTGGCACATAATTTGAGAAACTTCAGTACACAGCTCCAGTTCTTTTTTTTTTTTTTTTTGTCTTTTTGAGACAGGGTCTCGCTATGCAGTTGAGGCTGGTCCTGAGCTCACTTTTGTAGCCCAGGCTGGTCTCGAACTCGCACCGATCCTCCTGCCTCAGCCTTCTGAGTGCTGGGATTACAGGCGTGAGCCACCACGCCCAGCCCACAGCTCCAGTTCTTTTACTGTTAATTTCAAGAAATATTCCATGGTTGAAAGATAAGTGACTTGTGATGATATTTGGAATAAGGTGATTATGATTAGAAGGACTGTCATATAGTTTTGTTCTTGCTACCCTAAGTATGACTAATATACTAACATATATGGGCATGTTTAATTTAATACAGTATTTATATTAACATTAATGCTACCTTTCCTTTATTAACAAATGAATATGCTATTCTAATGTATTTTGATGTATGAGGGAAATTGTGCAAAGCATAAAATACAAAACATCTTCCAGTGCAGTATCAGTACATCTATGTAGCAGAATTATGTGATAAATGATTTGCCCTGCTACTTATAGAAATTTGAATTTTAATAGAAAATTAAAGTATGTGTGAGAATTTCACTTATTTCAAAATATTTTAAAAGTATGTTGTAAATCTAACTGTACTAAAAAATCTACTTTGAGGGAAAATTTTGCATTTGAAAAGTTTTAAAGTCTCAGAGGTATTGTTTTATTTCTAAACTACATAAATAATTCATCTTTCAAATTTTAGCATGATTTGTGGTCCCAAATCATGCTGAATTAGTAACATAATTAGCAATCAGATGATTCCCTAATCTAATTAATGACAAAATTTGCATAAAATATAATTTACTTCTGATCTTATTAAAATAAAAAATTTTTCTTAATATTTTTGAAGAATCAAATATCATTAGAAATCTTTATTTTATGCATTTACACGTATCAAATAAATATATTTCCATCACAATCACTCATTCACAAAAATGCACCTGTATTGTAAATACCAGATGTATAGGAAAACTTCTGTCTAATCTTGGGTGGTCTGTAGGCTCAGTTTTGACTAAATATGTCTTTTCACAACAGGTGACTTTTTAATTGTTTTCTTATGGCTACCCATTTATTCCTCCAGCTTTATTTGGCTTGCATTGGTTTTCAGAGTTAATGACCATGTGTGAGAACATGCTGAGTACAGGTGGCCAATGGTTGGGCTGAGCATGTGGGTGTTAGAGCAAATGCAGCAGGCAAGTGATTTAGCTTCACCAATTAATAATAGTGGATGAATGGCTCCCTCACTCTCCAGGCCTTTGGCATAGAAAAAAATATGAGAATAGCCCCTTGGTAATGAAAGTATGAAATGATGAATAAAGCAACTTGTTTGTTGCATTTACTGGCTTTTTTTCTTTTCTTCAGTGGTCAAAGGCTTTTTTCTTACACACTTTAAGGGCTCAAACCAACTTTTCCACAGTGGCTTCTTTGCTATGTGTACAAATCTACTTCTAAACGTGGTATTTTATTTCCTTTGACTTTCACATCTTATTGTTGTCTTGGAAACCTGTCACACTAACAGTGTGAGCTCTAGGGCTGTTTTACATCCCCACTTGCAAAAAGACAGGGAGATTTTCATAACAACAAGAATTATAACGTGGACATCCAAAATAAATGCTAGTTACTGAATACTATACTGTACTACCTATATAGATAGATAGATGATAGATAGGTACATAGATCGGTAGATAGATGGATAGATAGATACATACATACATACATACATACATACATGCAGAGCTCTGTTCCTATTTTTTAGATTTTAGCCATGATTCTGGCATTAAAAATATAAGACAAAAAAGATTAACTCAACAATACAAACTGAGTCAGGAGCAAAACAATTATTGAGAAGCTATCCTCACTGAGAAGAAACAGACATAAAAATGAACTGTTTGGATCACCCAGGCTGTCAGAAACTAGGAGCAAACACCAAAGTAGATTTTCCAATTAACTAAATGATTTTTCTTTTCTTTATGACAAGAGAACCATTTGTTTCCAATTAGTTTAGGTAAAAGAAATGGCATGTGAACTCTTGTTTTCCAATTGAAATGACCCTTATGAACTGCTACAAAGACACTTGGAATATTTTTTTCTGTCTTGGTTAGAGGCTCATGGGGTGAGCTAATTTTAACCTATGCAATTGAATTTGCATAGTATTTTAAGTTTGAAAACTCTACAACTAACAAATTATGGAACATATTTATCTTGCTGTTCTAACACACATTGAATGTAATCATAGAATAATCATAAATCTTTGATATATGCTAAATTGATAAGTAGTGACCAAAAATGCATTTATTTATTGATTGATTATTATTTTTCATGTATTTAGTAGAGAGTCTAAAGGGTCTCTACACAGATTGGACTCATGACAATCCACCTGTTTTCAGCCTCCCAACCACTGGGACTGCAGGTGTGTAACGCCCAGTCTCAGTTGCCTTTTAGTGTGCGCTGGGCGAAGGGTGGGCTTGGCACGCCAGGGATCAAGCACCAGTCCCTCCTCCTGCCTAAGTGGTGCAACAATATGTTTTTACAAGTGTCAAAATGAGGAAAGGAAGAGGCAACTGACACATGAATCAGCAAAGTTTATTTAAAACTAACAAGGTAATAGCAAACAAGATTGTCTCACAAGGGAAATAGTCATTTTATTGACCTTTCATAAATAGTCAAATAACCTTGGAAATTTTTTTTAAACCATTGGATTTTCAGATGTTGTCTCTAAATTCTTCATATTGTTAAAAATATATGACTTTCACAAATAGTATTTGCATTTCTCTGTCAATGTAATCTTGAATGTTGAGTTATATCAATTAACTTAGTGATATCTCTGAATTTGAACCAACAACTTTATTAAAAACACAAACTTTGATACAAAAATAATTTCGGAAAGAACCAATCTTCTGTCTCCCTTCCACAACTTAGTCCTTCTTTAGTTGTTGCATGAAGTTTGTGGCACACCTCTTAGCATCTTCACTTTAGAAACAAGGAAACACACAAAACAGTGGATTTGGAAACTGGGAAGATACATTTCCTGTTTGTTTTCAATATGCAAGTTTTGTTCAGAAGTTGTTACATAGTTGCTACTGGGGACCTACTTCAAGCTTGGAGTGTGTTCACTATGAATTCATGAGCTGAAAGTTAAAAATAGAAACCTTCTTCCCGTATTGTTTATAACTGTTGTCTGTAATACCTCCTGCTGCCCCTGGGTATAACCTACAGCAATGTAACAATCATAACCACCGTATGCCTTCATAGTCATATATAAGCACCCATGTTCATGCCAGCACAATTTGTAATGACTCAATAATGGAAACAAGCCAAATGCTCATTAACTGAGAAATTGATAAAAATAAGTGATCTTTTTATATGGAGTATTATTCAGTTGTAAAGAGGATAAACTGGAGACATATAGGTAAATAGTTACTAGAGTGAGACCATACTCATAAGTGAAATAAATCAGATTTGCATTTATGAATATCATATTGTCTCCTCAGTATGAGAAACTGAAAGAGTAAATAAGATTCAAAATGTACAATAAATATTGGGAAATAGAACCTGTTCAAAAAGAAAGAGCCAGTGGAATAGGGTAAGGAGAAAAAAAAAGGGAAAATGAAAAAATATATATAAATAAATATATATATATATACATATATTAAAGATAATTATTCTTCTAAATTTTCTTAGTTCATTAAAAAAAGGCTTGTGCTAATATTGTTTGATCCATTTTACATGCCTGTGTCTTTTACTTGTACTCTGACAAACTACTTTGAGATAACAATATGCAATATATCACCAACAATGACTCTTGTTCCTGTGCTGCAACATCCTATAACTCAGTGGTTTCCCAAATTTTCTGTTTAAGGAGCTTAAGGGGCCACAGAGGAAAGGGACTGAAGGTATGTAGTGTGCCAAAGGAGAGTCACCTAGAGAGAAAACATTCTCTCGGGCTTTCACAGAGAACAAACTGGTCAAGCAATGGCTGTAACTCATCCAGATGGCTGACACTGACTAGAGTTCTACAAGGCACTTGTACATGGTTCCAAAGTAAATCTTGAGAGGATTTGACTGACCTTGGGAGATACAAAAACTACATGTTTTGTTATACGGGTCTTGCTTTAACTTGCCCTTCACCACCCAGCAGAAAAGTTTAAACATGATGCACAAAACGTAAAGGTAGTTTAGTATGCTGAGCTATAAAAGGCTCAAATCAACAGCTTCCAACATTGCCGATTTCGCTAGTAGCACATTGCAATTATGAAACATTTGACTATGTATAGAACTACCTTCTCTTAGATCAAAGAGAAGAAATCTATTGAACTAATAACCATTAGAAAATGTATCATGTATACACCCTGTGCTCTGTATAACTACAATGAGGACAACAATATGCATTGTATCAATTATTGGGAATGTACTACTAACATGTTTTGAAACTGTCACATTGTAATGTTTTATTAAAAGCAATAAAAAATTGGCCTTCATGTAAAACTCAAATTCCTGTGATGGAAAATGTGAAGGAACAAAAAGTGCTGCTATCAGTACTGAGAGCAGACAAATTTCAGGTGTACAACAATTTTTCTTTAAAGAGAATCAAGTATTGATAAAATATACAGTAATAAATACTGTTCCATAAGCAAAAAATAATTATAATGACTCACATTGTTTTGAAATTTTCTTTCATTATTTTACTGTTTTTTCTCTTTAAAATAGTAGTACACCAGGTCTTATCCTTAGCAGACCACTTTAGCATGTCATTAAATCTCCGAACAATTATTGGCAAAAGGAGAATTTAAAGAAGTGCCCATTACCACATCAGGACTCAATATGGCATTACCTTTTTTGGAAGTATGAAAACACTTATGTTGGGAAAAATGGAGAGGGTATAAAACGTGTAAGGGTTTGAAAAGAAGGTTTTTTTTTATTTCAAAAGATAAATTATTTATAAACTAGGAACATTATTTTTCAAAACTGGATTTTTGCTTTAAAAAAAATTCCCTATGTTTATAAAGCCTGAAAAATAACTCGTAGAAAAATCACATTTCTCTCAAATATAAAAATGAATGACATTTGAGTGACAGGAAAAGCTGGCTGACGGCATACCAGAGTGAGGTCTTTCAAGTATGCTCTGCTGACCCCGCCTCCCAAAGACCTACAGATCCTTTGTTACTCATTAACCTTTAGAGGATAATTATTCCCGCTAAATCAAGTAAGATGACCCAAGAAGCTTTCCTTCTTTTGTAGGAGAAAGTTAATGTTTTTGTTGTTATCCTATATACATTATAGAACTAACAAGGCAATTAATCCAAAATTACAGATATCCTTATTAGTACATATTTGCCATACTTAATGACCACATTCATTATAGGGAATTTGTACCTGTTCATAATATATCTTAATTCATTTTTCCCTTTTCTTTCCCTTTCCTTCAAACGTTCATGCCCTCCCCATTTACAAAAGTTTTGCTTCCATTTTCCTCTTCCTTTTGTTTTATCTTTAAAAGATCCCTTTTCCTGCCCCTTCCTTTATCTCTTTTGAATGTTCTTCCTGCTTCCCAAGGTCTGCCTTCCCTCTTGCTCCTCATTTGCACACTAGTGAAACAATATGATATTTAAGTGAAAAATGTTATTACATCTATACGTCTATTTCAGCAGCAGATTACTGCAGCAGTGCATCATCATGATTAACACATGTTTTTATAAATCAGCTCTTCACAGCTGGGAAGCATTCAAGAGCCTGACAAGGATCTTGCTATGAGTTCAATCCAGGTCAATCAAGGTCCAATCAATGTCACCCTCAGCTGCAGCGCAGGACACTTTCTCAAAACCCCCAATATATACATATAAGTGTGTGTGTGTGTGTGTGTGTGTGTGTGTGTGTGTGTAAAATTTAAAAACGTTATTTACATGTTATGAGATTTATCACTGTGTTCTTTCTTATAGGTAAATTGAAGATGATGAAAAGTAGAATACTCAACAAATGCATGACAATTATAAAAGATGTGATTCATCTGTAACAGAGGAAAAGATTAAAAGAAAAGAAAAGAAAAGAAACATTTGGGAGTGCTACCAAATCACAAATCTAAAATTCTGATAGCAACAAACAAAATTAAAAACTAAGGATACTGTATTTATATTTCAACAAATCAGACACAAAGCACAGAAAATATTGAAGGAGGCAAAGATGAATAAGGCTCTAAGCCTAGATGGACAAAGACATGAACCAATTAGTTTCTTAGGCTTAGGAGAAACTAAACAAAAAAGAAAAGAATTTAAAATGTGAACCTCCACTTCTAGATCTAGAAAACCCAACCTTCAAAGGAAAAGAAAAGACATTTAAATTTACTACACTCAAAATTGTTTCACTATGTACATATGGATACAAGATAGGTTAACATACAAACAATAAATGTAATACACTTCTTTAGTAAAATCAGGAATAAAAATCACATCAACATCTCAATTCACACAGAAAAAAATTCCACAAAATTCTGCATCCTTATGTGACAAATTTCCTAAATAAGTTAAATATAGAAAGACCATACTTCAACATAGTCAGGCTTATGTATGATTAATCCCAGAGATCATAATGAATAAGAAACAACTGAAGCATTCTCTAAAGTCAGAAATTAGACACTATCTATTTTCATGGGTAGTATTAGTTATAGATTTTCAAATTTTAACCTGGACTGTTAGACAAGACAGTAACCATAAATAGGAAAATAAGAAATCAAACTGTCTTCATTTGCAGATGATATGATATTGTACTTAGAAAAACTCTGAAGACACTAACAAAAGATTTTGAACCTGATAAATTGGTTCAGTAAAGTAGCAAGATACAAAATCAAAATTTGAAAGATCAGCTTCGTTATATACCAATAACATGAGGAAGTCGGGGAAACATTGCCAGGTATGATAGCTTAAATAATTAAGTAAATAAATACAAATATACATATGTACATATCTAGAAAGCAATAGGAGGTAAAGTACTTACATACAAAGCCAGTGAGGAGGTGTAAGTTCATAAGACCTCCCATGTTCATGAAACGACAAGATAAAAATAGCAAAATGGCCACATTACTAAAACTAAAAAAGCAGAGTGTTTTTTTTCTTTTTTGCATTTTCTCGGTGCAATTTTTGTAGGTCAAACATCTAGAATTTTACCAATTTTCCTCTGGAGTTTTCACTTCATCGGAAGTTAAGTTTTCTGTTGAAAATAAGATTGATGTAGATAAGTTTTTATTTCACCACTAATTTTCAAACACAGACTTGTTTGATATAGTAATATTATCATTACTAAAAAATACAGTGTTAGTATTTTGCATTTATGTTTCATTCTTTCCTAGCTATGGGTCCTGTGAGAAACCTTCAGTAATTATGATTGATTTGCCTGCACAGTTATAACACTTCTCTTATAGGTTTCAATATTCTTATCTAGTTCTTTACTATTAATACCTAAACTATAATAAGATGTGGGAATTTCTTTTCTGATCATGCCATTTGATAATTCTGAATGCCTCCTATGATTTCAATGAATTGCTTTTATATGCCTGCAGTCTGCAACTTGCTATACTCTTCTACAGTAGAATTTAAGTTCACTCTGTTAATCACGTCCCAGATAATGTGTGTGAGCACCGCATCCCTGTGGAGATTTGCTTAAAATTAAATTTTTCTTCCTTCTTACTTTCTGAATTGAAGAAATCACCAAACTTGTCTTCAAGACATGAAATTCTGTCATCTACAAGGAGAAATTAGATAACAAGTCATAATAAAATGAAGGGAAATTTCAAGTAGGTTATCATTTGTAGTAAAGGATTAATAATAACATAAACAAAGGTTAAAACATAAAACTTAAAGTCATAATAAAGTAATTAAAATTTAAAAGTGGAAAATGCATGCAAAGAAGAAAAGTAAGCTACACTAAAGAAAAAAGAAGATAATTCCTTTCAATGTAGCTCCTCCTATACCACTCGTGATATTTTCAAAGCTGTGGTAATTTCTTCTGCAAAGCCAGCCTACTGCACAGAAATAATGACTTTCATACTGATTCCCCACACTAGAATCAAAGTGTGCAATGTGTGGATATTTTTTTTTTTGTGCGAGGATTGCCGCTACATTGTGTATCACTAAGGCTTCAAGTGTTCCCACGGTTATCCTGTGCTTGTGAATTCAAAGGTCCCAACCCTCCAGGAGTCAAAACTGGCATCATAGATGGTTTTGTAATCTTCTTCTTGGTGCTTTTCTGTTTCTAAGAGCATTTTAGTTTTCCTCTTGTGTTTTATTTTTAATATTTAACTTGTTTATTTTTATTTTCCTTTATTATTCCATACTTAACGATCATATCTATCGCAGGGAATTTGTACCTGTACATAATACATTTTAATTCTTTCTTTTTTTCTATTCCTCTCCTCCCTTTGAATCCTTCTTCTCCACTCCCTTACAATTTTTCCTTCCATTTTCTCTTTTGAAAATTCGTTTTCCCTTTCCTTCCTTCGTGCTTCCCCCTCATTTGTTACCTTTCTCAACTGAGCCTGCTCCTCTTATTGTCAATATATGTCCTTCATTTTGCTCCTTAGTTAGCCTTTGTGTTTCTCACAAAAAAAGAAACACTGCAATATCTAAATCTAAATCCATTTTATCTTTCACTATGTACTAAATGAAAAGTGAAGTGGATCAAAGATCTACATATCGATGCACAATCATTTAATTAGCTGGAAGGTAAGAGTAGGAAAAACACTTGAAGACATAGATCTAGATGAAAAAATTATGAACAAAACCTTGAATGCAGAAGAAAGAGTGCCAAAAAATCAAGAACTGGAATTACATTAAATTAAGAAACTTTTGCATAGCAAATAAAACTGCCAACACAATGAAGAAGCAACAGAGAGAACAGGAAAGATAATTTTGCTGTTCATAGCACCGATATCTTGAATATACAAAGAATTTAAAGAAAAACAAACCCTCTTCCAAATTCAAAGACATAATAATAAAAAATGGTCTTCTGAAATAAATAGACATTTCCCAGAGGAAGATATACAAGAATCAAGTAAATACATGAGAAAAAATTTCAACATCACTAGTCATTCAAGCAAATTAAAATAACACTGAGATTCCAACTCACTCCAGAGAAAATGGTTATCATCAAGAAATCAACCAATAACAAATGCTGGAGGGGCGGTGGGGGAAAGCCACACTTTTTCTTTATTGGAGGGTGTACAAGTTGGTATAACCACTATGGAATTCAGTATGGAATGTTCTCAGGGCCAGGGAGATAGTTCAGTCGCATAAGCATTTGCCTGGCAAGCAAAGGTCCTCAAAAAACTAAAAGTAGAGGTTCCATTAGACCCAGGTCCTCCTCTTTTAGCTATCTTCCAGAAAGAATTGAAAGCATCCTACCAACATGATATATGTATACCAATGTTGTAGCAGCACAATTAATACCAATTAAATCTTGGAAACAGCTCAAATGCCCATTGACAGATGAATAGATAAACAAATGTAGAGCAACCTTAAAAAGTATAATACAATATGGTACCACCCTACTATAAATCAGGATAAAAGTGAGATATTTTTCAGTAAATGATATACTTTCCTACCATAATGTTAAGTGAAGTAAATCTAATACACAAGTCTCATATTTTTATTGATTCAAAGAATTCTTAATTCTTCCTCACCTGAAAATATATTTATTTTTCTTTCCTAACTCTGTTTTCTTTTTTAAATTTTATTAATTTTAATAAGAAAGCAATAACAATGAAACAGTTTCAAAACATGTTAGTAGGACAGCCACAGAAATTAATACAATGCGTAATGTTGTCTTCACAGTAGTTGTTCAGAGTACAATATGTAGACGTGATAACTTTTCTAAACAGTTTTGGTACAAATGTTTCTTCTCACTGAACTAAGAAAAAATAGCCGTATGTATAGCCCAATAGTCCATAATAGGAGTGAGTTATCAGCAGAACTGGCAAGTTGGAAGCTATTGACTTGAGCCTTTTACAGCTCAGCATATTTTTTTTTTTTTTTTGTCTTTTTGAGACAGGGTCTCACTGTGCAGCTCAGGCTGGCCTTGAGCTCATTTTTGTAGCCCAGGCTGGTCTCGAACTCACAACGATCCTCCTGCCTCAGCCTCCCAAGTGCTGGGATTACAGGCGTGAGCCACCACGGCCGGCCAGCTCAGCATATTAATATGGCTTTACTTTTAATTCCTGTGGTTAAACTGTTCTGCTAAATGGTTAAGACCAACTTAAAGCAAGAGCTTTATAAGAAAAAATGTAACTTATGACAATGTCAGTCAAATCCCCTCAGGATATAGCCTGAAACCATGTACAGCGTTTTGTAGAACTTTTGTCGTCGTCAGCCATCTGGATGAGTAACAGCCATTGTTTGACCAATTTGTTCTCTGTGAAAGCCTGAGAGAACGTTTTCTCTCTAGGACAGTCTCCTTTGGCACACTACACATTGTCAATCCCTTTCCTCTGCAGCCCAATAATCTTGCACCAGGAAAACAATATGATGTTTATACATGTGAGTCTGATTTATTTCACTAGAGTATAGCCTGTAGTTGTGTCCACTTACTTATAAAAGCCTCAAGTGTATCGTTCTGTATACCCGAGTAATACTACATTGTATAAAAATACCACATCTTTTTTATCCATTCCTCAGATTCCTAGATATATAGGAATTTCCAAAACTTAATCAAGAAGATATTAAAAAAATTCTGAGTAAGCCAGTATTAGTCAATGATATTTAAAATGTAATAAAAATCTTACCAACCAAGAGAAATCCAGGTCCTAGTCAATTCAGAGCAGAATTCTACAAAAAATTTAGAGAAAATTTAATCCCAATACTCCTCAAATTCTTCAATGAAGTTAAAAGGGAAGCACTTCTCCCTAATTCGTTTCTGCAGGCAGGTATTACATAGATACCAGAAACAGAGAAAGACTCAACCAAAAGAGATAACTATAGACCATCAAAAATCCATGGTATAATGTAAACAAATAGAACACAAAAAAATCTTCAGAAAGGTTATTCTCCATGACAGTGAGATTCACGCATGCAGGGATGGCTCAACATACTTAAATCTATAAATATAATACATCACATCAGCACAGCCAAAACCAAAAATTACATGTTGATGTCAATAGACACAGATAAAATGTTTGTTCATTCATGATAAAAAGCTGGAATAGATGGCCTATACCTTAATCTGATGAAAGCCATCTATGACAAACCAAGAGCCAAAATCATTCTAAATGAACAAAGAAATACTAAGCCGGGCGTGGTGGCCCACGCCTGTAATCCCAGCACTCAGGAGGCTGAGGCAGGAGGATCATTGCGAGTTTGAGACCAGCCTGGGCTACAAAAGTGAGCTCAAGGCCAGCCTCAACTGCATAGCGAGACCCTGTCTCAAAAAGA